>JAUMHL010000004.1:9019124-9029893 GCA_032362345.1 Sandelia bainsii
ATCATTAGAAAACCATGTGCAATGATGGTAACACAACTAAAGACATGTATCTTTTCATGAAAAACATGGTAATTCCTGTGTGTCCTAACTGTTAACTGGTAGTGTACCATGACAACATCTGTACATGAAAAAAATTCATTCATATTCTCCATTATTCATCCACCAAATCCATTTCCACCAGTGACTTATATTTTATTTAGTAGTTTATTTGTTTGCTTGTTTCTTTACATACACTGGTTATATAGTAATTTGTTCAAAACATTCTCAAACAATTTTAATAAAAATACTGGCATGAAGAGAATGAGGTACGGACACTAAGTAAAACACTTGACGTACCAACCAGAGAGGCTGTGGAGCAGTTCTGTGATTGGAAGTTATAAACCAACCTGTCTTCTAAAAACTACATGTGTATATACGACGAAACTGTGACATTTTCACCTATTGACCAGTCCACAATTTTTCCCTGACCCTAACCCACTACTGTGATGCCTGATCCCAACCATAAAACACTTTAATATCTCTACACTCACACATCTGGATGCTGAACTGTAATGTTGGATATTTTCGCAGACAGAAAACAGATGTATATTTTATTTTTGACATCAAAAATACGTTTCATTCATACGTTCAGTATCAACGTATTTGCAACTTGTCATTTACATTAACCATGAACATATGATCATTACGTTAACAGAAAACATAATCTGGTCGCAATTACGTCCTGTATCAAAACGTAATTGGGATTGCAGTTTCGTCATATGTAAATGTAATTTTTAGGAGACAGGGTTGCATTAAACACCAGTTAAAATGCTGGAAAAGCTTTGCATAGAAGGACATACTGTACCTTCCCACCTTTGATTGTAGGAGTTTTTCTGCTCTTAATGATACATACAGTAACACCTGCAGCGTGACCTGAGAGCTATCTGCGGTGCTGAGCCGCACAGGAACCCTCTTCCACTCTCAGATCTGACACTATGTCAGGAGGTGTAGATGGCCCTCTGACATAGCAGAGGTACAGAATATATCCATAGTGAAAATTTTAATGCCGTACTAACTCAGTCCAAGAACAGCATTAATGCACAAACATAGCAAAATATGCTCTGTCAGTCCATATGACGGAGGGACTGGAACACATTGCAGCAACTTCATCACCCCTGCTTCTTGCGGTTATGCTCACATTTTGTCATTTGACCTATCCCTATCTCATTTGTGCCAATAAACTACATTACAGTGTAGACTGAGGTTCGACATATTGTAGACTAGTGTTTAGTTTTGGAGGCAATTTGTAAAGGTTCTTTCTCCCTTTGTAGCTCTCCATGTTTCCCTGGTGCTGAAATTTGTAAAGCGCTGGTTACTTTTCATCTGTTTCCTTATTCTTAGATTGATATTTATATGAATGATAAATACAGTAGGCTACTGATCACTCCTCCATAAACATAAGCAAATAAATTAACAAAGGCAGAAAAAAATTGGCATCAGTGTATCAGGGTGGATGTAGAAGTGAGTATAGGCAGTGCAAACTGAAAAAGAAGTAGGTATACCTGCGTATACCAGGGACTACACCACTGCAAATAATTTTGGAAAATGTATTTATTGATCTTCACTGTGTGCTACATATACTTTTTGTGCTATCTTATAAAAATAGTGTACATAATCTAATCTGTGTCATAGTGTGTTAGCATTTGTTAAACTGAACACTTTTAACATGTTGTAAGTACAAATTCTTAGATCATGCATATTTGTATGGTGTGAAAAAGCTGATATTTGTTAAATATTTTACAGTATACTAATCTGTAACCAAGGCCCTGTGGACCATGGTAGTATAATTTACATCCTATACAGGGCTGAAATGTAAAATTGAACAGGCAGTTTCTCATTCTAATCCTATATGGCCTAAGATGAATTCTTATTAGACCCAAGGTAGAAAGTAGTGGACCGTGGAAAGAGCGTATGAAATATGAATGAGTACATTCTAATAAGCCTTTGGATTGTTTGTCAAACTCTATCTCACATCATAAGCGAACAGACACCAACATCACACAATTATTTTTGTCTCACAGCTGACCATTAGCCTGCAATATTACTATATTACTACCAGGAACTTTTCATGAAGAAAAGAAAAAACTAAGAGAACTAGAATGAAAACATGCAGACTCATGTCTTCTGCTTTATTCAAGCTTTTTTGTCATTTAAGGGTATAACCAGCTTGGGAAAAAAAATATCTTCAACTTGCACTTTCATAAAATATAAATGCTGTATAAAAAATTACTCTAAAATGATTTAGAACAGTCTCGCACCTCCATGCGTGGGTGATTAATATGCAGACAAGAAGACTGATGAAGCCAGTCTTCAAAGATTAAGTCTGGGTATCACAGACACAGGTATTATTTTCTGTCATTTTTAGGCTGGTGTTATTTTAACTGTCCTTGTCAGAGAGGATGCTAGCACAGAGCAGTAACATGCCACACGGAGGGCTTAAAATCCATTATCAGAGTCAGTCCCTCAAGGCTGTCTGCTGCTCTTAAGACAGTTGAAATGCATTTGCAATAAATCAAATTCTAGGCAGAGCCAGTGCTGAAGTTTTAGAGCCATTGCTTATTCCAATTTTGCCTATGTTTCCTTTCTGCTGCTGCTGAGCCAAAAGATGGCAGGTGGCTTATTTGTGCTCGCTAACCTCAGTTTATAACAACAGCTGTTCTAAGCTCAGGTTAGTAATTTTAGACAGGTAATGTTTTTGTGCTTGCACTTTCCTTTTTCATTTTTTGACTCATGAAACTACAGTTGGCTAATTGTATACTACGGTGGCAATATGCTATACCAGGAGACCAGTTTTTATGTTTGAAAAAAAATAGTGGTTATTGGAAATGTTTTTGTTCTCTTTGCTGGAGCTAAATTACCTAATGAGAGAGAAGACAAGATGATGAAAAAGAAGGGAACAATAAAAAATTTAGCTAGATATCCCTTTATTTAAACTAGAATCCTCACTGAGATTGTGATCTTTATTTCAACACAAATCTGTGTTCAAAAAAATACACAGTCCAATGCACAGAAAAAAATACACCTTTCAAACTTGTGGTAGATACACAGACAAATCAGTTTGACATTAAAGGCAACAATTGTAAGACTTTTCCACTTTGTAAGGGCATTTTTGACAAGCTTCGTTTTAACGTGGGATATTATAATTAAATGCTTTACCAGATCTGAAATAATACAGCCAATTTCAAGTAGAGCCTCACATATAGCTCAGATATTTATATACAATACAGTTCCCTTTTGCAGCAAAGCTGGATACATTCAAAAGCCAGACAACAGGCAACATGATGTGTGTCTCAACTAGCCCAGCAGGAAACTCAAGGAGACAAAAGCGCCATATCAATCAGAGGCTACCATAGCTAAAGGACTCGGTACTTTTTCATACATTGCTGTTGAGCAAAAAGATGCTTGAAACAGGAGTTTATACTGGTGTTTTTTTAGTACTCAGAAATTGAGCAAATGAGCAGATGGTAGGATATTAGTGGCATATCTTTCATCAGTTGATGTCCCCTTTGAGACATCTCTGGTAAAAATTGTTTGGATGCAGGGATGGCAGAGAGGTACTTTTTTAACTTCAAGCACAATCCAAAATCTGTCAAACTCCTGTAGTTGCTAACAGTTTAGAGGAAACACACATTGTTGTCTCCAATCTCATTTTAAGGCACTTGCATATGCTCACTGCATGCAAGAGTTTATTAAAATGTGTGGCACACTCCAAAAGTCAGGAATTAAATGATGAGTTGTCAGTTGGTGCCAGATTACCGCTTGGTTGCCTCTAGTTTGCATAAAAAGTCCGCAGGGAGGAAAAATGGCAACTCCGCCCAAACAGACGTTTTGTGCAAACCCCCATCCCCTAATCCCTCTACTACCATCCTCTGTCCCCATAGTCCCATGTTCCTGACAACTGAGCATTATGAGTCCCTCTGCTATGCTACACAGCACAGCTCAGTTTACCTCATTACTATTGAATTCAATGCTTAATGGGTTAAAGCAAATCATATTTTTTTTTTTTTTATCTTTCACTCATATGCTGTTGATTAAATGCTGGATTATGTTTATTTAGCTGTTTAGTGTACAACAGAGATACATGTTGCATTGTCCACAATCCAATATAGTCCAACAGACCTTAAGATTTTACCTAATATATAAAAGTAAAACATGTTATGATGTGTGTGTACATATAGAAACTGTATAAGCATAATCATATATGCATAGTTGTTCTAGGTATCAAATATTGACTAGCCTGAGTTATTGTAGTCAACTGACAATTGACAGACTTAGGACATTCACCCAGAGTGCACTGGCTTGTGCAGCCAGAGTGGTCAGATAATATCTGTTATTCTTTGTGGCAAGGTTGAGAAATCAAGAGAAGCAGAAATGATTTACTGCTCACTTGCTACAGTAAAATGTTGTACTGCATAGTGCTGTCAATTTTGTGATAACCTTCAGTGAATTTGCATTTCTATGTTTTTCTCTGTATTTCTCTGCTGTAGAGACTTACTGTATGTTAGAACGTTTACAGACAGTACAGACTTTTAATCAATAAGTTTTAATCTTGATAACACTGCTAAAACATGTAACATATAAATATTCAAATGTTTAAACTGAGAAAATGTGCCACTTAAATATATTTTTTTCTTTTTTATATGTTTATGTTGTTCTATTGTGAATAAAATATAAGTTTATGAGATTTTTGAATCATTGCATTCTATTTTTATGTAGATTTTACACAGTGTCCCAGCGTTGTTGCAATTACAGAAGTAGATTTTCTTTCCTGAAGACTAACTCATCACTAACAGATTATGTCTTATTGTCTTTACCATCAAAGGGAAAAAATAACAACAACTCTCAAATACCTTTTGTGATCACGATGAGCTGGAAGCAGCAGAGTCTAGTTTAGTCACAAAACAAAGTAATCCTTTACTCTTAGTGTCATTTGTTGTATTGTTGCTGCTAAACAAAGGTGCATAGACAAAATGTTCTATTGTAGAATAAACTCATCCTGATTAGTTGAGCACCTTCATGTAGATTTTAAGCGCAGAGACGGGAAGATAAGTACTCAAGATTAAATCATCCTTTTGATGTGTGAAATAAAAAGGTGTTGTGTTTTTATGTATAATGTATTTTCATATGTAAGCCCTTTGCACAAAAATAATTGGATCAAAACTTTAAAAAGACAAAAAATACAACTTAAAGTTATCTTAAGTTGTATTTTTTGTCTTTGGGTAACACCATTGTCAATAGCCAAGAGAAAACTGTGTTCCTTTTCCTCACTGAAGAATAAGTATGAATTCACATGAGTATGAGGGAAAAACAGCTGGGTTGAGGCTTCCTGTATCTCACTGGGGACTGTATAGTACTGGCATGTTTTTTTTTTCTCTTGCAGCAATAAATCTGTTGTGCCTAATTTAAGCCATCTGAGCAGCAGTGGAGCTGCAGGGCATGCATCTTTGCACCTTTAAACCAGATTAGGCTGTCAAATATACTTTTAGAGTATTTGACTTTTTTTCTACCGCCTGTCATTGTGATTTAGAGCTCTGTTGTTGTGATGACTTTTTTGATATGTGTTGTTTTATAGACGACTCAGCAGACATTTTTATAATATATTGGTTCCTTATTAATGTTGTTTCTTAAGTCACTGCTGTTCACAGCATTTCCATAGCCATGTCTTATTGTAACTTCCTGAGGTTGCAGTGGGGAAAACCTTGAAACTGATTGTTCAAATATTCCTTGCTAGCTCTTATTTTTCTGAAATGTGTGATGGCCACTAAGTATGAACATTCAACATCTTAATTTTGACAAGATCATTAAGAGACAGAGTTCTCAATAGATTATGCTCAGTTCCTGATTAAAGCTGAGGGCGCTAATGGGTGATTAGGAAAATGAATAGCATTCATTCAAAATTGGAACTTTAATTTGTAGAGGTGATCTATGTTCAGCATGTAATATGTAGAAAGATATACGTGCGTGCAGCTGTACTTCATGAATTTGTACTTTTTTTTTTCATTTTCCTTTCATTTCTTCAAACCTGCTTACCATGTATGTTTATTCCCCCAAGTGTACTCAAGAGTGAAATACCATCACTCTGGTATTTAATGACATCATAAATATTTCATTTGTAATATCCTCCAGAGAATATATACAGAGTCAACCCTTAGTGTTTTATGTTGCCTTCTTATGCCTAAAACAAAAACAAAATATGATGTAACCATCCACTCCATCATTTTTAATCTAATAATTTAAGATATGACACCCACAAAAACATCCTGTATCTACATTTGTCATTTTTTATGCTTTTAAAAAAATATTTAGTATATTAATAACTAATTACTGAAGGCGCTAATTATAGTAATAATATCTCAGTCAATATATTTGTTTCTGTGTTTCTTCAATAAAAATAGCACATCTCCTGGCCTGTTTTCATTGTGCTGCCATCAAAGAATTACTACAGAAGAACTGACTGAAATTCATTTATCTGAAATGCTAATCCTCCTCCTCCCCAGCCCTTGTGTCTTTGGAGAGTTGTCCGAGCAGAAAGAGCAAGTAGCTAGTGGGCAGTGCTGACGGCTAGCCTTAAGTCCTTTCATTCATCTGCAAAGTGCTGCATGACAATTCTGAATTACAGACAGCTATTCCCGTGGCATTGCCTCAGTGTGATGAATGGCTCCAATCTTGTTCTGGTGAGGAAGTTACATTCATAAGATACAGTTAATAGATCTGAAACGGGAGCTTGCTTTTCCACTGAATGTTGAACAAATGGGACTTTTCCAGAGCACACATGTGGACTACACATAATGAGTCTAAAATTTCTAAAAATGTCTACAGCAAAGACAGAACTGATATAAGCTTATTTCAGTGCTACATAATTTGAGTGAAAATTGCAATAATTCCATCATATGAGATAGCGATCTTAATTTGATAATTTTCCTCACATTGTGAGAAAGCAAATTATAAGAAATGAATTTCATTAGAAGGAAATAGTTCAGTTACTACTGATAGCTGTTGATAGTGGGGAACTGTAAATGACAATCATCAAGTGACTTCAATGCATCAAATTAGGAGTTAGGATAATATCAACTAGTTGACAGTAACTTTAGTAAGTTTCCATAAAGTATATTGCCATAATTGCTTTGGCAACTATTGGTGTATAAAATAGAGAAAAAGTAGAGAGGGCATCCTTAAGGCAAGAGGTATATGTAGAAAGTCTAAAGTATATTAAGTAAAGACCGGCATGAGCGTGAGGTTATTTCACATGTCGAAACACATAATTTAGTTAGCTTAAGGTGGCATCCTCAACTCATGTATCTGTTCTCCCTCCAGTTTGTTCCCCGTCTGCATTAAAATCTCCTCCTTGATCATTTTCACACAAGTTTTGATAGCTGGAGAGCGTCTGTTGCTCTGGGGGCATTCAAAGCTTTGGAGGTTTCACATTCAGCCGTGATGTGTTTGCCAAGCCGTTTGATATTTTACTGCTCATTAAGTGCTATAAAAAGTGCAGAAGCTAAGAAAGATCCTTTACACACGTTTTAAACAACCAGTAAAAGATGTTACCTGGAAACTCAAGCAGAATGGATTGTTATCTGGCAGAAACACTTTGTTTAGTATTTAGGACAATAGAACACATTTTTTTCCAGTAACTGACTTAGTTACAGAGAACTGCTGTTTAGAACTAAAAATATTAATTAAACTAACTCTCATTCTGTCTCTCGTCCTGGACTTAATAGTACACTGCCTGGCCCAACAAAAGTCATCATCTGGATGTCACTAAGCAAATAGTTGAGAGCCTTTTATTGGATAATTACTGCAGTGATGAATGTGTTTTAGCTGGTAACACAATAAGGTCAGCTGACTACCCGAATGTGCTGAATAATCAGGGAAGAAAAAATACATTGATAAAAAAATATAAATTAATTTTTTCTTCCCTGATGGCACAGGCATATTCCAGGGTGACATTGCCAGGATTCATCGGGCTCAGATTGTGAAAAAGTGGTTCAGTGAGCATGAGACATCATTGTCACACATGGATTGGCCAGACCTAAACCTGACTGAGAATCTTTGGCATGTACGCAACGGTCCGAGCCTTTCGAAGCGTCTCTGAATTGAGGTTTGTTCCATTTTATTTCTGACCTTCTAGAACAAATCAAAATTTTTTTAGCTTTCCACATAAAGTATTTGTTTTACCGCACACAATGTTGGTGCTAAAAAAGTGTTCAACAGCTCTATGCCCACAAGACAGAAGTATTCACATACAAAGGTTTTTGGGGGTTTTTAGGTTCATTTTGTCCTTTTGTGTCATTTTATGGAGAAAATTATGTGTTCATTGTGAATGTTTTGTGTCTTGTTTGGTCATCACGTATTTTGTCATTTTTTGTCTCTTAAGGATTGTTTCTGTAATCATTTTGTGTTTTTTAACTGAGTTCTATGACTTAAACAAGAAATATTAACAGTCATTTCATGCAGAGGCTCTTACCCAGGGGCCCTCTGGCCTCTCGGTCCTCTGCCCCTGTGCCTAGCAGGCCAGCTTAGTAGTCCATCCATGCTTTTCTTTGACTTTCATATTATCTGAAATCATTTCACTACTGACAGCACGGGAACATTACTTCTTCAGCTCCTTTATTTTCATGTTTAATAAATCAATATTTTCTTTCACTAATAAGTAGTAACAAACTGGTTTACCTGTCTGTACTTTGAGGAGCAGTAGTCATACAAGAGTTATTATAAACACAACAGTAGCTACAAACATTTTATTGTTTGTTATCATGCCTCATACACCCACAGTCCTATACAGGCACACAGGACATGAGGAATCACAGATGAGTCAGAGTGGCCATCAGTGAAAGTGGTGAACAGTACTTCACAAACTGTGAAATAATCTCACAGTGTCTAACACTCTTTATTCTAATCCAGCAGAACTGTTATATCAATACTAACAAAGAAGAAATGACAGCAGCACTTGCAGCTTTCAGAAAAGTGATATGTGGGTTGTTATAAATAACATATGGCATGTGCCTGATGAGAGTGTGAAGTGATTGCTGGATTCTATCCCCAGCAGGCAAAATCTGTCAAAGGTTCAAACATGAACATTTTTCCATGATGACTATAAACTATTCAAAGTATCAATTACTGTACTATATGTGCATCCATCTTGATGTACCATTTAAGTGGATGGTAAATAAATACTGTTTTCTAGCGTCTAATGTGTCACTCATAGAAGCTTTTGTATGTGGCTCAAAGTCTTTTTTTTAACCTTTTTCATTTAAGAATCTACACTATTAACACATGAACACATTTTCTTGATGTACGGAACATCTTTCATACCTGTAGTTTGATGGTGGTAAAGTAATGTAATCTGCAATAACACTGCAGAACATGTTTTCCATTTAGAGGGTAACCTGCAACGAAAAATGATTCAGTTTATTTGGCGAGCTTGTGGAGTGTTTTGAAAAATGAAAAGCCAAAATCCAACTATTACAGTGCACAAAATGAGAAAAATACTGCAGAATCACTCAATGAGTCTGACGAAATGCTGAACAAAATGTGTTGCTTTCGTCAGTGTCAACAAAGGATCTATGATCATAGTTTTACAGGTTGAGTATGCTGTCTTTACAACTTGCTTCCTCTGCTTACATGGTTATCTTGCAGTTGCTAGTATCTATCCCTGCAGTATATGCCGTGAAAAAAAGCTTTTTCTCTCATTTCTTTTTTACACCATGAAATCACAATCAAGTTAATATAACAGGAAGTGATTTACTTTATGATAAAATGAAGAAAATAGATAAAGTGATAAGTGAAAGATAATGGTGTACTAACGGAACAAAATAATGTAGCATTAAACTATTTAAAACTTAAGCTAATGTTTAATTAACATGGGAGTCACTAAATTCTGTTCTAAAGTAATTGCTTCTACATTGTTTTATTACAATTCAATATTGTTGCTCTTAACACATAAGCTGAGTCAGCAGAAAAGTTCATCAACCCCTTTGTATTGTTTGTGTATCTTTTGTGTACACTTAAGATTGATGATGCAACTGAAACAACAAACAGTAGACTACTAAGTCGAAAGTTATTAATGTAAGTAAAATGACCAGATTTTTTTAAAGAATGCATCTGCTGTTGTTGCATTCATGCTTAATTAGTATTTCTCATGCTGGAGACAATACAATAACACTTCATAAATTAAATGCTGTTCTGTTAGCCAATCTGAAGTTATATTAGAACTATTGTTCCCTTTCAGATTTCAGATTTCTCTGTAGGTAAATTGTGTTTGTACCTGCAATAAAAACTTGTGATGTTAATAATTTGTGCAGGGTCACATAAAGTACATTATTTTTTATTATTGTTAAGTTCCACTGACCAAACGTTTCTAAGTCTCAGTGCCCTTAATGTCCTATCAATATTTGTATGTCCATCCATCTTCATCCGTGGGGGCAGCAGCTTCAGCAGGGATACCCAGACTTCCCTCTTCCTGGCCACTTCTTCCAGCTCCTCCAGGGGGATCCCAAGGCGTTCCCAGTCCAGCTGAGAGACATAATCTCTCCAGCATGCCCTGGGTCTTCCCCGGGGTCTCCTTCCGGTGGGGCGTGCCCGGAACATCTCACCAGGGAGGCGTCCAGGAGGCATCCTAATTAGATGCCCGAGCCACCTCATCTGGCTCCTTTCGATGCGGAGGAGCAGCGGCTCTACTCTGAGCCCCTCCCGGATGACTGAGCTTCTCACCCTGTCTCTAAGGGAGAGCC
>JAUMHL010000004.1:9035353-9067224 GCA_032362345.1 Sandelia bainsii
TTTAAGACTAGACTTAAAACTTTCCTTTTTGATAAAGCTTATAGTTAGAGATGGCTCAGGTGACTCTGAACCATCTCCTAGTTATGCTGCTATAGGTTTAGTTTGCTGGGGGACCTCCCACATTACACTGAGCTCCTATATATATATTCTATGTATATATATTTTGTGTAAGGTCCTAAACCTTACACTGTAAAGTGCCTTGAGATGACTGATGTTGTCATTTGGCGCTATACAAATAAAATTGAATTGAACTGTTTACATTTCTCTTTTATCTGAGGACACACCATCTGGAATGTTGGTCATCTTTTCAGTTTTGGGTTGTAGAAGAGATAGAAAGATTGAGATCTCAGTGGAGCAACACTGAGCATCAGCAGTCAGGTTTTGCTGTTGGGGTGCTGTGTCTGTGTTTGCACAGATGTGTGTGTGTGTTTTTGTATTTATGCGAGTGAAAGAATGAGACGGGGATGAGAGAGTGATGGTTGAGTAAGGATTGAGACTTATCCCATGTCATCTGTCAGAAAACCTGGCTCACTCTGATAAGTCACATGCTGTTTGTGGTGAAATGCTCCTGTAATCACAGAGAGGCGATGAGGGTCTATCTATGCACAAATACAGTACAACATAAAAACAAGCTCACAATATCTCAGTTTGTTTTATTTACTCACTCTTTATCTCTCTCTCTCTCACTCACACACACACACTATAAATCTACACAGTTTTTCAAGCAACCATGAAATTTGTTTCATCCATTTTGCCCTGTAGGTTTGAATAGTTGTGCTTGGTGAAACACAGCCACATGATCTGTCTGCTGTAGTTCCACAGGGTCAGGCCTTTGTAATGTATATTGTCCTGAAACAGAATTTAGATAGATAGATAGATAGATAGATAGATAGATAGATACTTTATTGATCCCCAAAAATTTCAGTGTTGCAGTAGCCGTTAAAAATAATTTTACAGAACTGTATAGAAAAATAGACAAATTACAAGATAATAAAGATTAACACAGGAAAAATAAAGATTAATACAGGAAATAAATACACATCAAAACACATCTAAACAGAAACAAGAACAGGTTGTACTTAAATTTCAGGAATTGAGGATCAGACATGTAGTAATTGGAAATAGATGGAACATAAACAGAGCTCTCTGTCATAATGAAGTTATAGTACAGGGTGATGGCTGTTGGCAGGAAGGACTTCCTGTACCTTTCCTTATCACAGCAGAGCTGAAGAAGTCTGGAACTAAAGCTGCTCTGCTGCTTGACCAGCAGGCTGTGGAGAGGATGTGAGCTGTTCTCCATGATGTTCAGCAGCTTGATAAGCAGCCTCCTCTTCACCACCTGCTCTAAGGGTTTCAGTGGAGTCCCCAGCACAGAGCCAGCCTTCCTGATCAGTTTGTTCAGTTTGTTGGTGTCTCTGGTTCTGATGCTGCTGCCGCAGCAGACAGCAGCAAAGAATATTGCACTGGCAACAACAGTGTGGTAAAAGATCTGCAACATCTTGTTGCACACATTAAAGGACTTGAGCTTCCTCAAGAAGTAGAGTCATGCAGCATCCATGGCACAATTTAACAGTTTTGAGGTGTAAGCAAATTTCATCTTTAGAGCACCTTGGTATCTAAATGATTACTGTACAGTACTGTAACTGCAACATTCATGGTTCAACTCCAGTTTGGGATTTCATTTCTTATTATGATCCCTTTCCTGTAATTCCCTGTCTGTTTCTTTACTGCCTCCAATAAGGGCCAGGAAAGCCTGCAGAAAAACCTTCAAAAAACATTTATTTCAAGTAGGGCTGGGCATTTTAACACGTTATCGTGTTAACGCATTAATGAATTAACGCCAACAATTATTTTATCGCACGTTAACGCAGTTTTATTATTATAATGATGATGAAAGTCTGTCACTCACTGGGTCTGAATACACATACAGACAAACCATGGGTCACAGGAGGGGTGGGATGTTGATCAGTACTGGCTTTGGATTGGCGTCTCAGAGAATGAGCTGCAGCTTTCTGCATCAGAAAAGAAATGGAGGTACCGAACTCTTCACAAGGACATTTACATTTTAAATCTCTTCTACACGGCGGAGTTGATAGAACCACAGTTATTTGTAACCACTGCAAAGCTGAATTTTCCTATCACCGGAGAACTTCGAGTCTGACGTATCACTTAAATACAAGACACACCGTGCAGCAAATCACCCAAACAACGGACACCGATACAAACACTTAAAGGAAACATGACGTTCATGTGTTAAAAAATGCTTTTCAGGTGGTTGACGTGACATATTTTGCGACATGCACTCTGTGTGTGTGTGTGTGTGTGTGTGTGTGTGCGCGCATCAGAGCGGAGCTCCACCGTGCACGATACAGAGATCAGAGAATAGTAAACGTGACTATGTAGAGACAGAAATTACATAAGATAAATAACATGAGGCTGTTTAGTTAGTTTAATAAAAGAACAAGGTACAGATCTGTGGTTACACGCAGGTGGTTCTGAACTAGTTTTTCCATAATAAACTAGATAATTTTTAATGTCCTGGCAATGGCAAATAGCTTTGTTTTTTTATTTGATTTGATTACATTAATGTTTAAGTTGAAATTTACAAGAAATATTAAACTGCTACTGTGTAAACAGTAGTTAAAAAACATCTTATTTGTTTAAAGTGTTTGCAGACTAAATATTATTGCAATTTTGTTCATATAGCAGTCCATTTAAAATAAAAGCGCACAATAAACTACTTTTGAAATCGATATTAAATTAATCGCGTGACAACGCGATTAATTGTGATTAATCGCAGAAAAATCATTATCGCAATAAAAAAAATTTAATCGCTGCCCAGCACTAATTTCAAGATCTCTTTGTGTACATAAAGGCCATTGGTAAGATGAAGATCATTTTTGGTCTGCATTAATACATTACAACATTTATTAGGAAAAGTCTAATAGCACATTTTTGGTAATAAGATGACTTTAAAATGTCCGCTGGGGACACATTTCTCTAGATCACCTTGTTAAATTGTCAACAATAGCTTTCTGCCTTTCCCTTAAATCTCCCATGCTGTCAACATGTCTCTGTCTGGGCTAACCCCTCATCCCCATACCCCACAACCATCACCCTACATTGTATTTTTTAAATACTTTGGCTATATTAGCCAAATGGAATCCTTGGGTGCATTGCCTCTTTAATGTTATTTTAAATAGACACTAATTTACAGCAGATGTTTAAATAATTTTAAAACTTAAATAACTTTTTCTTTTTTTTATGGGTTAGTACACTAGTACACAGTTGCATCTATGTGTGTCCTTGGGGATCCAGGTGCCCTTAATTGGAAGTGTCTGGCTATCACATCTACGGATTAGAGTGAGATAAAAGTGAGTTGTTTTTTCAAAGACAGTCAACAAACATAGGTCTCTCACGTAGAATGAAATGCTACTTGTATGTGTATTTCACACATTAGAGATTTAAACCATTTAGCTTAGCATACAGAACGGAGTAGTGAAGGTTATGTTGTTTTACCTTTCTGACTTGTCTTGGCATGGTTTGCACTATGAACACACATCACAAGTTGGGATCCCTTTTAGCTATAAGCTAACAGAATTCTAGAAATGTCTGTAGTCTAATATGGCAAGAGAACTTAAGCCTAATGTTTGCTCAAAGGTTCATAGGACTAAACCAGTTGTGAAGTACAGTGCACAGGTTGAGAGATAAAACAAAAAAGACACATGGCTTTGCGGCAGACGATGTAGACAGACTTGAGCCATTGGCCTTCAAGCATAGGAGGATACAGTAGGGCTCCAGACTCCCGTGCTACACAGTGGGTCAATACTACTACTACTAAAAATAATAATAACAATAATTATGATAATAAAAATAACAATTCATACTTTATTAGTTTAGAATCCTTGAAGAAGGTGAAACATTATTGCTACATAGCATATATATATTTGTTGTTGATTTACATTGGCTGTAAGATATCTGTAAAATACAGACTCCAAAATGTCTCTTTTCCACCTAAACCTTCATTTTATTACACCTGTGCAATTTGCACCTGCTCCTAGAAGTTAGAAAAAATGTCCATGCTAATTGCGAGATGCATACTCAGCCGCACTTATCATGTTCCCTGCAGTTAGGGGCACACTTGGCTGATTACATGCAGATGACAGGAAAAGTGCACTTTCAGGCTGATGTGCCTTTTTAGATAAATAACACACATGTCTCTAGGTGCAGAGTGCATCTGAAACAAAGTGTGAAAAGCATTTATGCAAACCAGGCAAATGGGAAGACAAAAGTTATTCTCTGAAACCATGAATGAACTTAGAACTCTATAAGAGGAAAATAAAAACTGTATGTATGTATTTCTGTGGTGGTTCCATCTTTGTTTTATGAGCTTAATGAATTTAATTTAATATTTTGAAAGTCATATTTTTCTTGAGCTATTCATCATTCTAAGTCTAGCCAGACAAGTTAAGCACACAGGAGTATAATACTTTACTCCCCGTGCCTCTAATTAAACATGTGTTTTACTGCATGTCATCTCACAAAAGTAGTAATTCTGCTTATCAAATCCACTGTGTCTTTTGTTAAAAGAACAATAGCTTTTTTCTGCTGAGTGACTTGCTCCCTTAAGATTCTACTTTACAACTGGTACATTTATATATCCATAGCAATATGTTACAGTTTTTATACTAATCATTTTCTCCACTTCCCTCATGCTACCTTTGATATGCAGATGCAAGTCTTATTACCCTGCGTCTCATTCTTTCTCTCACCTCCACTGTCTACTGATTCTCTCACGCCACCCCTTTCTCTTGCATCAGCAGCTCAAAGTGAAATATTAGATGTTTGAGATAAATTATATGATTGGAGTCAGCTTCATGCATGTGTGCTTTATGACTGTTTATTGTACACATTTTGTTTTAACCTGATCTTGCTTTGCACAGCCTCTTGAAGTAGACCAGGGGTATGATTTTTTCAAATTGCAGTTATGAAATTACAGACCAATACAATACTATGCAGGCATGCATTTGGTTGATAAAGTTACATGTGTTAATGTGGATATTACGACAGAACAATTCCATTACAGTGTGATTGCAATGCCACTATATGTAAAGAAATAAAAACAGTGTCCACCCAGCAGAGAGTGCATGTGTAGTTATACATTTTTATTTTAAAATGTCCTCCCAGTGAACTGACAGTGGATGCAGTCTAATTAGAAACTTTTTTTTATGACATTTTATTTCCTGATATTTAAATGTATACCAGTCTCATTGCCCAATTTTCAAATCTGTTTGAAGAAAAGTACTTTCTTTTCACTTTTGCAGATTCTCCTTAGAGTCCCATCCTTTTTATTTAGTCCTTTGCATTTTTATATGTAGAGTAATAACATCCTGCCACTCACGGGGATGTGGACATGCACACACACAAACTCACAAACCAAATGACAACCAGTGGAAAGCAGTGAAATGTAGATATCAGAAGGGTGGTGATAATGGCCATCCATCCGTTCCTGAAAGGTGCATTTTGGCTGTGTCACACAAATCGCCACAGACTGTATACGCTGTATAAGGATGTAAATTGACACTGGGAAATATAGCTGGCCAGCATCCTCCAGTAGTGGTAATTGAAAGGAGAGAGATGTACTGTACAGCACAACACATACACACACATATTGCCACACTGTTTGATGCAGTGAGTGGTACTTAGTAATTTGAAGCATGTAGTGGAGGAACAAATAGTCCCATTGGAAAACCCACCTGAAGCCCCAATATGTATAAATATATTTTCAGAAGAAGAGACCTGATCCAAAAAGGCCCAAGGATAATTAGAGCTGATCCAAAATGTGCATGACCTAAACAAACCCCACTAGGGAGAGAATACAAACACTGACAGCAGCATGATGTACCAGCACCTAACAAGCAGCAGTTAGAAAGAGAAGCAATACATATGTCTCCCTATACTTCACAGCTCACGCGCTACAGTATATCTCACCTAAAAAAACACTTTTTCCAGCAATCATCACATGATCAGAGGTGACAGTAAGTCCACTTGGACACAGTGGTACAAATAACCCGATCCTATAATTGATACAAATGATAAGTGTTTTCCAGAGAAATTCCAGAGATATTGCATGGTACCTTAAAATCATAATGAGAAACAACCCCTATTATTATCAGGATGGCATATCCTAAGTAAAATATACTGTTTCCTGAGTGGTTTCCCTCTCTTTATAAAGTTTCACAGCAAGAATGCAACATGGTGAAGAGAAAAAAGGAATTTCACCTGTTTTGTGAAGATGATGCTGCCACCTTTGTCACTCTGATATCATAGAATGTTTTTTTATAAAACGGAAAAGATAGAGTAAGGAAGACAAGAGACAAAACCGCTTTTGATAGGCACTCTTCTAACTCCTTATCGCTGCTCACCTCTCAAACTAAGACGACACCACAACATGAATAATTTGTGAATCAGGCAGCCCACAAAGCTCACAGGCATAAACACAGCCACATTTTCATGTTCCTGTGTAATCTTCAGTAATTATCTCCTTGGTGCATACACTGTAGCTTCTACTGAGGAGTTGAGGCAGCACACATTATAAGGCAATTTCTTTCCACGTAATGAGTAGCCATGAGACAGGGAGGTAGACTGCTGAGGTGAGGGGTTAAGCTGCTAAAGGTTGGTGATGAGGAGCTTCTTAATTCTTTTCCTAAAATAAGTGCCATTTGCCCATTCTTTTTTAAACTCTCAGCATTTAATTTAGTGTTTATCTTTTTTATTCTAGCATACAGTGGGTGTGTGGGGCAGATTTGTCATGCAAAAGCATATGTATCATTTCTATGTTTTTTGTTTTTTGGGGAGGGGGGGGTACTGATTCTTCTTTGGCCCACAAAGAAGAATCCGGCTCCCGCAGGTGAGGAGGGTGGTCTGATCAGGCCCGCATCCAGGGCTTCATTTGCGCATCGCCTCTTGTTCTGGTGGAGAAAGTGAGAAAAGGCACCCCCGGGGTGGGGTAGTGCCAGGTAGGAGGTCGATGGCGCAGTCATAGGGTCGGTGGGGAGGAAGGGAAATAGCTTGGGCCTTGTTAAACAATTCCTTGAGGTCAAGATAGATTTTGGTGAGCTTAGAAATGTCGGGGTACTGGGTCTCGTTGAGGGGGCCTTCCCTGAGGGACGGAGGAGCAGATTTCAGACAGGTAGCTAAGCAGGTGGGGCTCCATTGTAAGATTTGCCCCGACTGCTAGTCAACCTGGGGGTTGTGCTTTCTGAGACAAGGGATGCCTAAAACTACTGGGTGATGAGGAGATTGAATAATGTAAAATGAAATGGGTTCTGAATGATTGTCAGTGGTGAGTGTGCAATCAAGGGTCTAGGCAGTTATTCGGTGGAGCAGGTGGTCGTTGAGGGAATGAACCACAAGGGGCTGGAGAAGAGAGGTGGACAGGATCTTGAGGGCAGAAACCAGGGCTTGATCTATGAAGTTGGCATCGGCGCTAGAGTCAATGAAAACCTGGACCGGAGTGCTTGAGGAATCAAAGGTTAGGATCGCCGGGGTGAGGGAGCGGGAGGTGAATGGAGCGGTACCATGGCTCAGCAGCGCCCTCCCTGATCGCGCTGAGCCCTGCTTTTTAACGGGTCCATGTTGGCCAGATTGTTCTGTAAGGCTCTGAGTGTTTTGTGGACCCGATTAAAAGGCCAGACACAGATGTTCACAGTTTGAAGGAGTTTAATAAAACAGAGGTGATGGGGATGGTGGGAAGTTGGGTCGGGTCTTGCAGGGATCTAGGTGGCCACAGGAGGGATCTAAACAGGAGAGACAGGGTGAGATGGATGGCAAAAGATGCGGGACAGTTCTTGAGGTGTTTTGGCTTACTTGTCTTGTAATGGAGAACGAACCGGGGCGGATAGTAAAGTGGGGAACCGGAAGAGGGAAGTGTGGAGGCGACGTGGGCTGATGGGAAATGGGAGACCAGGACAAGATGGCGTCCGCCGCGTGGTCTATTGTTTGGGGAAGAGGATGAGAATGCTGATGAGGGAAGCAGAGAAGTTAGTGGGGAGTCTGAAAGTCCTAATGCTGGGGAGCGGGTTGGGTGATCCAAACAAATGTCCTCTTCGTGTGCACACTGGAGACAGAACAAACAAATCCAAATCCTTATTCCTAAATCCAAATCCATAAGCACAATCCAAAGTCGAGGTCCCAGACAAAAGAGAGAGTCAGAGACAGGGTCAGAGAGCCAGACAACACAGAGCCGACAGGGGACAGGCAGAGGGGGGAAACCAAAGGCAGGCCGAGAGCAAGAAACCAGGCAAACAATAACTCACAGTCTTTCAAAGGGCTTAAGGTGAAGGCAGGTCCAGTACAGAGGCAGGGTCGGGAATCCAAAACAGGTGGTCAGTATACAGAGGAGAGTTGGAGAGTTGACAAGAGTATCAAACAATCTGACAAGGGGTGAGTGTCTGAGGAGCTGCTTTTATAGAGGGAGAGGAGCACAGGTGAAATCAATCAGGGACTAATCAGGGGATGAAGCTGGATGAGCTAAGGGTAGGGAGGACAGGGGAAGTTGTCAAAATAAAAGCCCAGGGCAGGAAGTGGGACGGGATTCCTGACAAACACAACACTGGTGCACGTTAACAGCTAACTTTAACAAAAAAAACAAACAAAAAAACTGTCCTTCCTTCACACATTGCAGCAGGTGACTTCCTGAAAAGTCTGGCTCTTATTCACACATTGATGCCTTTACAGAGGGAATTTAGCTAAACAGATGCATAAGAGAAGGTTCTTAAACCCCTCAGTCATTCCTCCATTCTTGTGACTTAGTACACATGAGGTAAGAACGTTTCAGAGATTGCAGAGGCTTTGAGTGTGTGTGCTCAGATATTTGTGGGGGCTTGTGTTTACCTGTGTGTGGGTATGTGTTTGCTTGTGAGTTAGTGCACATGCATATGTGAGTGTGATCTTTCCGGAGGCAGTCACTCTCTGCTCAATAACTCACATGGCAATGCAAGACTTAATGGACCCTAGCCTAATATCAGCTAATGTCAGAGAGGCTTGTAAGGCACTACCTGCTGTTTGATTGAAGAGAGCGAGAGAGGTGAGAAGGAATATGAATTGGGAAAAGGCTAAATTAAAAAAGCAAAGGTTGGCAAAGGAGGGAGACACTAGAAAAGAAGCACACTGAACTGCATAGTTAAAATAGAGTCTGTATTTGAAAACTCCTTTCCTATCTTTAACATTAAATGAAAATGTTTCAGTCAATAATGGACAAATGGGTCAAAGCACCTCATGTCAGATCAGTACAGTAAATTTTCATTCACCTCATGTGAGGTCATCCTGGGTTTGTTGTCATAAACCAACCCTGTCTCCTAAAAAATATGTTTGTATACATCTAAACTGTAATCACAAATATGTTTTTGTCTGGAACATAATTACGTTTTCTGTTAACACGAATGTTCACAATTAACGTTCACAAATGTTCACAATTAACATAAATGACAAGTCGCAAATACGTTAATACCTAACATATTAATGAAATGTACACAGGCAACATATTTTTGTCCTCTAAAATATCCGATCTACAACATCCTGTTTTCGTTTCTGTGAAAATACCCAACGTTGCAGTTCAAGCATCCAGATGTGTGAGTCCAGCGTTATTAAAGTGTTTTATGGTTGGGTTCAGACATCACAACACTGGCTAAGGGTCAGGTAAAGATTGTGGTCTGGTTAATAGACGAAAATGTAAAAGTTGCTTCACACGCAATGTCCGCATTAAAATTGGAACCAAAACATAATCTTTTCTCTAATCCTAACTTCAGTGCTTTTCTGGCCTAAACCCAACCTCATGCAGGACTTTGGTCTCAGTATATGCCTGCCATCCACCCCAACCACCACCTTGCAAGTTGCTTCACATTAATAAATCTTGTGCATCATTCATTCAGAAAAATAAATTTCATGATAATTACTTTCGCTACAATAACGTAATCACAATTGCAGTTTAGTTGTATACAAACTTAATTTTGATGAGACAGGGTTGCATAAACACTGGGCGAATCAAGTACTTTGCATTTGCATTTGCATACTGATAGATACATAATAAAACAATGTGGTAAAATCATTTTATTATTTTTATTTTTATTATTTCTTGACACAGTATAGTCTACAACCAGATATTTTAATCCCCATGGTGACCACAGATGTTTTTAATTGTTGCTGTTCATGTTACTAGGAGTGTTTTGGCATAATTCTTCTACAGTGTTTTCTATAGTGTCGCCCAGCCCTGCGAAAGGAGGGTTTGTGGATTGTGAAACTGTAATGGCAGGGAGGTTTGACCATGCTGTGACCAGTCATTGTCACTTACAGTAAGCTGTTCAGAAAACAGAGGCAGACAAAAAGGAGGGAGAAAACAGGAAGGCAGAAAAACAACTACAAGGAGAAAGCTGAGGTTTTTATTGTTGATTGTAATTTAATGTGTAACCTAAATTATGGAGTGTCTCAGTTAGTCTACAAAATTGGTGTTGATGTTCACCTGCTTATACTAATCAAATGCTTGATTTTTTGTTAATTAATAAAACAGCAGAAATTCAGTAGCTCATATGGGCAGATATTCGTGACTCAGAGGTTTCATTTTTTCATTCTTTGCCACCTGTGTCCAGATTAAGTAGTTTGTCATAGTCTGGTTCAACTAAAGCACTAATTCATCATTAAAATGAACATGTATTTTTTGTATTGATTCAACAGCCTCTTCATTTGTCTGCTTTGAGACTTTGCAATTACACAGAATATTTGACAGCATGCTTGATTATATCATGTGAATGTTTTTCTAAGAATCACTTCCAATCTGCTCTCTGAAACCTTTACCTTGTGAGGTTTTACATTTCTATTTTACATAAACTACACTTTTGCAGTAACCAGACACAAGGACAGTGATTTTGTGTATTTAATTAGCTTAGCTGATGCTGTTTTGCAGTTGTGCCAGACTGATAAAATCACTTGCATGTGCAGCAGCCAGTGAATCAATAGAAGACTAGAGGGTGAAAAATGAGAACATGCAGCATAAAGCATTAAACCCTCAGCCTTAGACTCTGATGGAGTTGCCTCACAGGCAGTAGCTCACTATGCCAGTCCTCCAGAATGGCTTCAACTGCCTCCCACTTTCACTGAAGAAAAAAAACTACACGGAGTAATTTGTGGACCAGGGCTAAATCCTGAATAGGCTAGATGTTTTAGTATCAAATAATGAACTACTACTGCAGCATTGAACTGCAGGGTGGGAGCACTTGTAATTTTATATCCCCTCCAGACTATTATCTATCTTAACTCTTCCCCTTCTTCATTCTTTTCTTCCAATCACCCTGCTCTGCTTTCCCAAGATTGTTGCCCTGTGCTGTAAATTTACCATTCATAAATTTTTCATTAATAGATGGAGGTTCTAAGCCATGTTTCGGTTTTATTCAACTGTATAAAGTTTGCTACACTGACTATTCACCCAAATTCACCTCTACAAGGCCATACTATAAAGCAGTTAATTACCATTCCTGTGATTCCCAGTGCTTGCCTTTCAAGATGGGACTACAAAAAAACAGCTCTTCTTCTTTTAGTCATATCACATTGATAGACAGAATACCAGATAACATAATAACATTTAATCACGCCTTCATGTCAGTCATATCTCAGTAATTACACAGTAAAATAAAAGAATACAAAATCTCACTGTCTTGCCCCATTATTGCAGATCAAAAACAAAACCTCAAGACTGAGAAAAAACTGTGACAAGACTTAAATGTCCTTCTATGTATCAGGAAGACAGAAAATAAACCAGGCTTTTACATAAGTGGGCCTTCTATTGCTGAAGAATGAAGAATGTTGCATTTGTTCAATTGTCTTGATCAGAAAGACATAAAATAAATAATTTCTTGTGTGTTTTGCTTGTTAAGTTGTTTTTTGTTGTCAAAATAGGAAGTGCTTAAACTCCTCTGCTAGAAAAAATAACCTTCCATTGTCGATCAAATTCTCAGAAGTGCTGCTCTGCTTTCAGGCTGATGACATGAGAGTCTGTCAGCAACAGAGTTTTTAACTGTTGGTTCCTCGTAACACTGTGGTGTCTGTGAGTGTATAATAGACAAAGCAAAGACAGAGAGAAAAGGGGAGATAGAGAGAGACAGGACAGATAGGCAAAAATGGAGCATTTAGAGAAAAGAAGGAAGTGCAAGTGGAATACTAAAAAGTAGAAAAGCAATGGCTCTAATCATGTACACAGCTAGCTAGCCTGCATGCCCTCTCACTCATTGCATTACCACCTTTCATCTCTGTGGTAATGCTCCTGGCCACTAGAGTTTATTTCCACAATTTCCTAAGGCAAAAAAAGAATGTCTAAGCACACTCACATTATCTTTCAATTGTATGCACAGCCCAGTGGAGTTATAGTGAGGTTGAGTGGTTTTGTGTGTGTGCGTGTCTATAGGGGAGTGAGTGACAAAAACAATGAGTAATCTAATACTGTACAACAAGAAACACTTGTAACACTTTTCATATCATCCCACTCAACATATCTCTGCATCCCTGCATCAAGACATTTAATTTTCCAAGCTCTTATGACTAAATTACATTTTATATGAAACATGTTATGTAAAGTACTGTATGTATGTACTAGTTTTGACTTATTGGGCAGCACCCTGCTACTTATAAGTTAGTCAGTTGTCTACACTGATGCTCACAAACAAACGCACAACCATACAATCATTCAAGTGCATAAACACAAACTCTGCAGTGTACTTTTCATCAGAGACTGTTTCACTGACAGCTTCAAATCCCAAGCCTAATCAATATTGGCCATAAAAAGTCACTAGATCTCCTTCTTTCAGTGAAATCATTTATCAACTGAACTGTGGCTGCAGCTGTAATGAGAGATTGTAACGCAAATCTCAAGATAAACATCTTTGATTGTTTTATTACACTACGAATTAGCCCGCTTTTGGATGCTGTCCTTTAATAACACTTTAATTCTTCATCTGGAGCCTATGCCCCTCATGACACTGGGTGCTTTATCTTTGTTATGACTCATCCAACAGGCCCCACTCGCAAGTGTTTATTCAAATAACAGATATTAGAGCTATTTAACATATTACGTCCAGCTAGCTCAGCTTTCCACCCCGGCACTGATAAATCTTTGTGCAGTTCAACAAATTAGTAAATGGTTCTCAAGGGCAAGGGTGGCAGCCTTTTCAAAGGAATGGTAAATAAATGACACAAAGAGAGTGAGTTGGATTGATGATAGAACACATTAAATGTTTAATTCAGAAATTATATTACACAATTATAGAATTCAGCTGCATTCAATAATAATTAATGTAAATGACTTACATTTGAAATCTCCATCAAAAGAACTAAAACACTAGACATTTCCTTTTGTTCATAGTAGTTTTGTTCAAGTTTAGTTCCAGGAGAAGTATCCACAGTAAATTTGGTGGATTACTATATAAAGAGCAATCAGAGCAACAGTTCTGGAAACAAAATAAATAAAATTCATCTCCATGGTATCCATGTATACGTATGGTTGGAGTATTCAGACATTTTAGTGTCAAGTACTGTTTGCATGAGTAGATATCACTATAGAGGTTCACGTCAAAGTGAGAAAATCAGTTTTTGGTGAACAAACCCTTTAAATATTTCTGTAATATAAGGTGTAGCAGAACAGTCCAAATCTGTTTTGAGATATTTCACATTTAAACAACAATAGACTTTGGATGGATTCAAACTTAAGTGAACATTTTGGAATTTGTTTGACTATTTAGTGGCCATTTTTACATAGTGGGTATATTTTATGGTAGAGACAACAAAGCCCCGTTTCTTTTGTGTGTGCTGCCTTTTGTTGCACACTTTTCTTTCAAATGCTGGGTAATTATCCCATTTAGGGATGAATCCAAACAGCATGGCAGCCATTGAAATTATAAACATGCTGCGTCATGCAGGATGTCAAATTTGCTGTTGGTTGTTTTCTTGCTTTCATGTGTATGTGGAGGGAGAAGATTGTGGGAGAGGAATGATGAATGCATCCTACATGAACATAACTGCTATTCTCCATTTACAGCCATGGCATGGTATACTACTGGTATACCAAACTATTGAAACCTTGGTCAAACCTTGACTTTGCTTTCACATCTTAAAAAATGTTGAATCGGACATTGTAGCATTGTAGATTGTAATTTGTTGGCAAATAATAATTTCAGCTTTTTCACGGCATCGCTTTTTACTGTGCAATTTTCTCCTACTTTCAGGCACATGTCAAAAGTTGAAACAAGATCTGGTAAAGTGGAGGCTGCTCCTATAAGAGGTTTTTTATTGTAAAAGATTGACATCATATTGCGTTTGTCAAGCTAGAAAGGCATTCTCTTCATCTGTATTTCAAGCCAAAGCATTTTCATGCTCCTTCCTGGTTGTCTTGAATTTACCTGACACCCTCTCAGCTTGCCCAGAAAGCTGCACAGACACTTGTCCAAAGCTTCTATCAATTTTCCAGCACACCCTTTCTACTCATCAATCTGCACTGCACTAGCACTGTTCACATGCACATCAAAACACTGTTGTTAGCCTAGAAGGCGATCAAGGGCACAAGACCCCTATCTCTTTAGATCATGATTCAACCCTACAGCTGCATTCTCAGCTTCTGCTTCATTGTCCCTCCCCTCTCTGTGGTAAACTGGCCATCACTCTGTGCACTCCTTCCTGACTCTGCAACCCCTCCTCGACTTGGACTCCTCGCTCTCCTGGCATCTCAGTGGAGAAGTAATCTTTTCACCTCAGTCAGAACTTTAATCACTTTGTATCTGACACATTCTGAAAAGTCTTGTCTGCCTACAGATCACCTCTGATCTCCAGCTCTGTGCCCAACTCATGACTCAGTGACTCTTCATATCTTGCATCTCTGTCATACAAATACAGAGATTCAGATAAAAACAGCCAGCCCTTTGTTGGTACTGTTAAGATGTAAATTAATTATGATGCATTGACCTGTTTCCTGACTGATCATAATTGCTGACAGGAGAGATTTTACTTGACATTTATACTGTTAATATTATTAACATTTTTTGTTTACACCCTGTAATATTCTCCACACTTTGCTTTCTAACATTTCTGTGCCTTAGTCCCTACACAGTATTTTTTTTTTCACTTTCAGACTGACAGAACAAAAACCAGAGAACCCTGAATTTCACACATAAAGTGCAGTAACTTAAATATACAGAAATATTGATGTTCCTGGACTAATGCTGATACTTTTCTTTGTTGCAGAGAAAGAGCGCCCTCTGGTGGTGAAGAATATTATTGTGCTTTTTAAAATCCTTTTCTCACCATCAGGTTAATTATTTATTGATTGTAAATTATTACAGACAGTACAGAGGCTTTGATTCTACACACGTTATCATAATTTCTCCACCCCAGTGTTACTCTATAAAATACTATGTTCATCTGCATGCTGGATTATTTGACAGGATTATGTAGTTAATAATTATATTTAGCCTTCTATTCTAGCACGTTTGGCCCACAATTCACAACTCATATCAACTGAGTTACCATTCTGGCTGTAAATTAATCTCACCTTTAACTGAAGTTGTTTACTTGTCTAATCTCAATTCAAATAAAGCTGCAACTAAACTTAACCAGAGTTATGTTTAGCATTATATAATTTAGTCAGTGTTCCTGTCAAAGACATAAAACGCACAAGTTTGTCTTTAAGGGTTTGGCTGTTACTGTAATAAGATTGTATTCATTATTTTATTGGCTTTAGAGTTAGTCATTGTGACGACTCATCTCAAAATAAGTACATATATATCCAGTTGAAGGCATTTATCTTTATTTATACGTGAAAAAAACCTCTAACACTGAAATTATCGTCCAGGCCGTATGTCAAGGTAAACTCTTGAAGGCTAGCTCTTTGTTCTGCTTTGACTTAAAACGGTTGCATATGCTCAATTAGCAGCTGAGCAGGGAAGAAATAATTAGACTATAGCCTTTGTAAGTTTGACACCAAAGATTTGTATGTATATTCAATACTCATTTCCTCTGGGACTTAGGGAATCTTTGTTAGTGCTTGCATCAGTCCACAAAGGCATCTTCTAAAGGAGTGTGTGTGACGGAGCATCCTGCATGGCTTACACATTGCTGGAACAGCTATTTCACATGTCAGTCAGTTCAAAATTCATATATCTGAAATATATGGATGCACAAATAATAATTTTTTGTAAACTGACTGTTTGGCTGTCATCCTGCCAGAATGCCATGAGTTGTAAGTATTCAAAACTGTTAGCAAAATCTATTATTTTTGGTATTTTGGTTTCTGGTAGGTGTTAGGCACATATTTAGTTGAGTCAGTTTTTTTAAATAATGTGAAGGAAAAATTGACACAAACAAAATAATGAGACGAGTTGTGAATGTGATTTTCCAATAGCAGTCACCAAAGAAGAGCACAATTAGCCTACTGTGTATTGTTATTGTGATGAGTTGTGTGGTTGTAGATAATGAACTAAGATGTTGTGGATTGTCAGTGTAGTTGAGATGTATGATGTGCCTGTGATATGTCTGATCAGTGCTCCTGTCTGGGGATGTGGTTTCTACATGGGCATTCCCTCTAAACAGCAAAAGAGCCAATTACCCTGGACAGTTTTTAGACAAGTACTACTTAATCTCAGTTACAGTCAGAAACTCACATGATTATTCACATTCAGAGATATGCGTGGCCACAGTTGTTCTCATACTTGTGACTTGTAGATAGCTCTCATCTCTATTATATTACTTTTTATAGACTCAAATAGACAGGCACTCAGACACACAGAGAGAAGCACAAAAACCTTTTTCTAAATTGACTTGTAGATTGCACTCATCTGTGCCTATAAACAGAATGCCTGTGATTTGTGAGAGAGCAGGTGGAGCCGGATGAGTGAATAAAAGTTTGAAGGAAGTCGAGATGCAGAAAGCAAACCAGCAAGGGTTACCGCTTGGGAGTAGGTTGAGCAAACAGTGAACAATTGTTACACCCTATCCAGGGAGGAAAACTGACATTGATGTCTGGCTGGGAAATATAAAAAAAAAACTATTTGCATGTAAGACCTGAGACCTAGTATGTTTTAATAATTAAATGTATCTTTACAGTGTTTTAAAATATTCCACACAGAGGGCAGAAGGAGACATGGAGACTGAAAGAAAGAGAAAGGAGAAGAAGTAAGAGGTTATGAGAGCTTTAATATATATGCATGAACTGGTCTGGTATATTTGCATTCATCGCACCAGATATAATTTTATTATACTGTGGACTGTGGAGCTTGGGATTTGGAGAATCTCATTCAAATGGTAAGAGTTTGCCACTTGTAGACTCAAGTAGGATAGGAGGTCTGTTTGGCTAGGAGGGAGCTCAGTGTCCACTGACCTTAATGAACACACTTGGGTACTGAATGAAACATGAGTAAATACAAAAGTTTCTTGGCATTGCCCCTGCAAGTCCAGACATATATACTGTATGGGGTCTTGTGTATGGGATGTTGTTATGTGTGTGTATGTGAGGACGATGAAGCTTGGGTAGTAGGATAATTGGTTGGGTTCATGGAGAGAGTATAGATTGAAACAGGAGTATGTGTTAATTTAGAAAGGCAAAATCGGAGTCAAAAAGTGGGTTTAAAAAACATAAACATTTTGATTTAGTGAATGATATGGATCTAAAACCACTTCAAATTAAAACCAAAGCAGCTAAATGTCACTTCATTACATCTGTGCTTTCCCTGCTTCTAAATGTTCTGTGTGAAAAATATGAGGTAAGTGAAAGAACAATTCAACCAGTATACAACCTGTGATTTTGCACAATTTATTTGGATTTGCAATTGCAGGAAATGCACAGATGGAACTAATAAAGACACATATTTATAGTTGTTCCATTTAAGTTTCACTAAGTAATATCAGTTGATCAGCACACAGTTTACTATCTCTTTATATTGTTTTACTATTTTACTATTTTAATTAGTTAAACTTGTATTAAACAAGTCAGCAAACCTGCAGTAAAAAATGTCAGATATCCTGCTTTTTATGCTGAAGCTTGTTGAGACGAGTCAATCATGTCAGTTTGTTAGGTGAGATGAGTTAACCACGTCCAGCTAGCATCTAAATTATATTGTTACCATTTATGTAGGACAGTGATAATTTTTCTTGAAAGACAAGCAATTGAATTGGTCTGTTTTGGGCTGTAGTTTTACTGATAAATGCTTCTTCTTTTAATGAGTTGTCAGCAGAATAGATGCTTCAAGCCCCTTCACCACCACATGGACACACACATGCACAAACACAGTCGAAGGAACAGTCTCAACAAAACTATGTAAACAGAAATATTTCTTAAGATTGACATTCACTTAGACCATTCAGCCTTTGCTGTTTTTACCATTTAACGTCTGCAAAAAGGAACGCTGCTACAATCTATACTTCCCTTAGATGTTTTTTTTTACTCAAGGTTAGAAAAAGAAGAATAAGGAGAAGGTTATGAACATTCAATAATGAGGCACTACAAAGACCTGAGGCTCCAGTCACACTTATTTATTCCTTCAAATTAAGTTGGTTTTCAGTTTTGTTTTTGAGCAACTCTGCAGTAAACTATGAGATACATCACCCGCTTATACTGTATGTTGTTCATCTCTGGGTGTAAAGGGGTGTTGTGGTTAAAGTAAAGGAACTGCAGAAAACCAAGGACAGTCCACATCTGTGCTCAGAAATCCATAAAGCTACATATCATCTTGGTCCACACACCTCCAAAGGTTTTCTGAGCCTCAGCATGAAGCTGGCTGATTTAGTTTAGCAATCAATATATTTTCTATGAGCATAAGCCACAGTAATCTTTTTACAGTGCCTCATCTCTCTCTCTCTCTCTCCTCTCATCCTCTGCCCTTGAGTCAATCCTTCCACCCCTTCATTGTAACACTAAAGCTCTGATTGCGTCTTTGTGCTTGTTTAGAGGAAGCAAAAAGAGAGACAGAATGAGAGGAATAGGATGAAAAATTGATATCGAGAAGAGTCTCCATGGCACAAGGTCTGTGCTCTGAGACTTGGTCCCATAAAAGTGGATTATGTGAAATAGGTTGCTGCTGTTTGCCATGCTCTCAGAATGCAGCAAGACAACTCATCTTTTTGACAGGAAATGAACCGCAGATGGTTTGATTCAACCAGAACAGTCTATCTGCTGAACAAAAATGGAGCTGAATATATTGAACATTATCCCTTTACTTGTAGGACTACCGCTTTTTATTTTGCAAATGATTTGTCCACTGAGTATATCGAGGTGCAAATAGATGGAAAAATGTTTTTGTTTTTTTTAAGATATGTTTGAAGCATGTTTCAAGCTCATATGTTATTCAAACCTGTCAGCTCAGTGTGCATTTATGGGTGTTTTTTTCACCTCTCACTATCATACAGTCTTTTTGTACCCTTCCCTCCAACAGTTTATAGTTCCTTTCTCATTATCATTCTTTCTTGTACTTATCGTCTCAAGCAGAGAAAATAGAGATTCCGAGGGGTCTGTTCTTATCTTTGCCTGCAGCTTTCTATTCTGCCCTCAAACTGGGGGATGCAACTGTTTTCTTTATTGAGCCGCCAAGCAATACACACACACACACATACTCGAATATTTTGACCTTGTACCTACGTTATTATTGTGTACACAACCAGTGAGGAGCCCTTTAAGTCTGTTGCTCATGGGTGGAAGTAGTATGTACACCTTGATGTGTTTAAAGGTTGAATATTTTCTCAGTAATTATGAACAACCAGTGAGCCACACACTTTTATTCAAGACTCTGTGAAGGAGATGAGACTACACCAGCACATTAAACGTGATCAGATGAAAAACTGAAATGTCCGTATCCCCGTGTCTGAATGATTCAGGAGACCAGCAGCTGGATTGTGAAGTAGAACAGGCCGGGATTGTAGATTGTAGATTTATTTTGGAACTGCTGTTGAGCAGCTTCCATGGAATTTGTAGCTGCTCCCCTGACTGTTAAATATCTTAAATCACACCAAAATGTGTATGTGCAAAATGATTACATAAACCTCAACAGTTTGTCTTCCTTATTGTTTATCTCTCTCTCTCTCACTCCCTCTCTCTCTCTCTCTCTCTCTCAGGGACAACAACTTCATTAAGGATTTTCCCCAGCTAGCCGATGGTCTCATGGTCATCCCCTTACCAGTAGAGGAACAATGTCGTGGGGTCCTGTCAGAGCCCCTGCCTAACCTGCAGCTCCTTACAGGTGAGGGTGTATACAGTAAGCTTGTAGATATAAACTTTTTTCCATGTCTCTATTATGTCTCTATTATGTCTCTCTAGTTGAAATCAATTAGGTTCATTGCAGTGGTAGCTCTATTATCTATGCATGATCTAGTCATAATCTATTTCATAAATTCTGATTCTAAAGCCAATAGGAAAACAGCCCCTTATGTTCATCTAGAAAAATTACGTCTGTGAAGGACTCAGCAGTGTCTTAGTTATAAAGTTCATTTTAGTCCCAATGAGCATCACTACAATGTTCACATCTGAGAAATGTTTGTATGTACTGTATGTATTTATGTAGTACCTGTAAAAGCAAAAATGTCAGCGTGTCCTTGTTTGGTTAAAAAATCCTTTTAAAAGGTATGGGCTGATCATCTATTATTCTTTTGTGCTTTTAAACCACAAACCCCATTTCTACAAACTACCATACACATATACAGTACATGCCCATCATACTATAACACTTAACCTTTCACTTCATCCTTTTATCCTTTTCTTTCTTGTGTCACTTAAACAGTTGGCTTCAAACCTGCACCTCCACCTCTGCTCCCTATAATCCCTCCATTAGCTAAATTGGCATTTTGTTCACATTGACTCCTTAGATTTTAGGGGTTTTTTTCAACCACGGTTCTGCTTTCACCAGAATTGGACACAGACAAACACACACACACAGTGAAACTAAATTGCCCTTTTTTTCACCATGCATGAATGTCTCAGGTGTAAAACGCTTTCTAGAGGCGAAGGATCAAGGTTCCTGTAAGCAGTTTATTTTTTTACCTTGCTCTTCACTTTTGTGGCTTTAGTTCTAAACTGGTGTGAAACTTTGGTAATTGAATTGCAGAGAAAGGCAGGATTGCTCCCACTTCTAATGTCAGCAATCCAATTGGAGTTCAAGCCTCACTATATATCAGCCATTGATCTGAGAGCAGCTGGCATATGGGCTGTGATAATAAATCATGTTAAGGCAGTAATGGATAACAATGGATCTGCAATAAACTGCTTAAATGAAATGAAATGTATTTATCTATTCATTTATTTTGAATTACTGCTGCCCTTTATGATTCTGAGTTTTTATAATTTGTTTTAAATTGTTGTATTTGTGGATATTTTTATATCCCTCTGTCTGTCTGTGTTTGTCTCCCTTTTCCCTTTTTTTTGTTTCCATCTTTCTAAGGGGATGCCCAGTTCAGTGAGGCGGTGGGCTACCCTATGGTTCAACAGTGGAGAGTCCGCAGCAATTTGTATAAAGTCAAACTCAGCTCCATTACCTTATCTACAGGTCAGTCTCTGAACAGTCTGAATAATATGTGATTACTTAGATGTTGTGTTGTGTTTACTGTCTAGCATATTATGCATATTATTGTTAGATATCACTATAGATTAACTATATAGCTATCTGTTTATTTTCAGTCTGACCTTTATATCCAAGCCATCATTTCCACTCATGAGAACAAAATCATTATTCTTCCATCTCCTTCTTGACCTGGTAGGTTTTTCCAAAGTGCTGAAGACACTGTCAGCAGACAGCACACGTGAGGAACTCCTGGCTTTTCTCCAGCAATACGGCAGCCACTATGTGTCCGAAGCCATGTACGGCTCCGAGCTCAGCTGCAGCATCTACTTCCCAAGCAAGAAGGCCCAGCAGCAGCTCTGGCTACAGTATCAGAAAGGTGAGTGTACTGACAGAAAGGAGGAAAGGTAAAGAATGCATGAATGCAAAATTCTAGACAGATGAATGGAGATGTCATCCTTACATACAGTGTATGGAATATTGTATAGGGATCACAAATACACAGTGAACGGAAGCAGAGGAAAATTTGCTGTAACAAGAAAAGGAGAATTCACTTTTTGAAATACAGTGTTATATTTAAAAACCTCATTCTCTCATAATCGCCTTCTGTTTAAAAAGAAGCATAAGCTTCATAAACTGAATTAAACATCAGTGTGACTTAACTGCATCCCAAGAGGTTCTTGAAGCACTGTCACATTTAAATTGTGTTTTTTTAATCCTGTTTACTCACGATCCCAAAAGATGATTTTCATTCTTTAATTCAGTGCAGTTGACTGGCACCTGGGTTTCAAATTAATTAACCATTACAAAGTGTACTATCTCACTTGTAGGAAAAAAGAGAAAAATATGATTTTGGGTAAAAGTTGACCAGGATTGAACATCCACATTCCTTTAAAAGAGGCAATATAGCAAATCCATTTTAATGCCAACATGTGTTATGGCAAGACAGAGGAACAAGATTTTATTTCAGTGACACACTGCACCAGGTAATTTAAATGTTGAGCAGCTATCAAGCAGGCAGTTAATAAAATCGCTTGCTCAGATGTTTGACTAGAGTGAAAACATCAATATTCATGAATATTAACAACATGACATAATTTTGAACTACTGGTAACTGCGTTCTTCCATTTTTTTTGAATGTTTTTTTTTTTTACTTTAAAAAAATGACGATTGATAATGTTTCATAAATGTTTATTGCAGTCAGATAATTAACAATACAAACATGAATTTCACTACACAGAGATGACTGTAATGTGTTCAACACAAAGTAAAATTCACAGCCTCCAAACAACATAACACCTGAAGGACATGGGAGTTTGGTTCATAGTCATATTGCAATATTATAATCCAACAGTATGAACAAAAAAATATATATATCAGAGCAAGGCGCTCTGACGTTCATCCCACTGACACAAGGACACTTGATTTTTCACTCACTGTAAAAGTCTGAATATTCTCTAATGACTACTGTATTGACACTTAAAGTGAAAGCACTGAACAAAGTATGCAAGTTTGACATGCAGCTGACATCTTGAATCAAAATCTATTTAGTGTCGAGATATTACATGGCCTAAGAATAAAACTATATGATGCAAGACAAAAAAGCACAAGGGAACGACTGTGTCAGACTTCACCTGATATCTAAACTTCTATTCTAGTTTTTTTCTCCTAATCTGTTTATGTAGACATACCAAAAACACATTTTGTTTATAGTACAGTTTTATTATCAGATATGTATATTTGTATGTTGCTGTCTATAGGGCTCCAGGTGCAAAGTTAAGGTAAGCTTTGTGATATTATTTATTTTTAAGGCTGAAACTGAGATAGTACACAATATGCTCTTAGGAGCAACCCTGGACTGGAAGAAAGTTATTGCCTCAGGACAGGCATATTTATTATTTATGACTTTTTGAACTTAAAGTATGTAACGATATTATTGAGCAAGTTCCAACGATTAGCTTGATTCCCCATATTTAGGCCACTGTATGTTTTGATTAAAGGTGTCTTTTGTTGTTATTTTACCCTGAAATTCTTTCGCTCTATATGGACTCAAAAAGCTCAGTTATGTGATAAAATAATACATAGTGATACATGGTGAGACCAGTTTTATGTTAACACTAGTGCTAACAAGATGAACACAGTATATGGCTGTTGTCTTTAAAATATCCACCTACACTTGAGAACTGTGCGTTGTCTAGTGTTGAACAGAAACCTGAGGGAGACACAGCTACGTAGAACCAACAGCCCAGTGTAACCCAGCCAGGTTTGATGTGTGATTCTGAAGTTTACACTCATCATTATCCTACAGAAGCAAGGATGAGGCTACTAGAGTTGAGTCCAATGTACACAGGTTACACAATATTGATTAAGTACAGGAAAAAATGTAATTAAAAAGCATTATTCATAATTCTGATTGCATTAATTCAGTATACCTTAAAGAAGCTTTAACAAAAATAAACAATTTATCAAATGATGGTGTCTTTTTTTAGTATAATATGCCTACACAAAATAGTTTAGACAGTGTCAGTAAAAACTTATGTAACCCACAGAACCTCAGTAAAGAAGCTGAGTATTATCATTATACTACATTTCCCAGTTTTCCTCCACAACACATGATGTTAGTGATTTTGTAGTTTAACCCTCTCATACAAGTAACTTAATATTCTACATGTATTAATGTTCCCTGAATGTTACAGAGTGCATTTCAATGAATGGTGACACTTTGTTTTACCATCAGCTAAATGCACAGTACTTTAAATTTTAAAGCTGCCAGCTGCATTCAGCAACATCAATGGTAATTTGTGCTACTAAAACCTAGGAACCAATAGGAAACAATGACATGTAGATAATAAAGTGCTTCACAGGCCAAATGCCTTGGTATGCTTTATTCAATATAAGTATGTGTTCATTTTCAGCTCTTCTTCTTCTCCACATTTTTCTGCTGCAAAACACAGCCAAAACAGCAAAAGCCATGCATCACACACATAATAAAAGAGGGAAAACCATCTGTACTTTGTGCCTGCATTAGCTTTAACATAAACGGCTTCTTTCGTTCATTTTAAAGTGATATCTTGTGCCATTAATCTGTGATGTAGAAATGCTGCTACGACTACATTAGTGTTGAGATCTTGAGGTATTAAATTAAAATCCAAGCTAGTCTTTAAATGGAACCAAACTGACAAGAACATTCATTTAATAAAACAAGGAAAACTAGGGTGAGAACTATAAAGTGACAGATAACAGTGTGTTTTAAACCCAACCCAAAACACCAACACATACCCACTTAACCTCCCATGATCATGTGAAGATAGACTGGATGCTTGTCTATGAAGTGGAGGAGTGCCTCCTCTGAATATATGTGTAGACTTTGACACAGTGGTCCCAACAGTCCAGTACTAGCAGCTGTCCTTTCTGGGTAGTGGCCACTCCCACAGGGCAGGTCAACCCTTCTTGGATGAGAATTTTGAATCCACCCTCTTTGGGAAACTGAAGGATTTCTTTCCTGCCACTGTCTGTTACTAGCAAATCCCCACTGGCATCCACACACATGCCAGTGATACAGCGGAAGTCCTCTGTCTCTGAGAAGAAATGGCTTAGCTGTTTGCCTAGCTGGCCATCAGTACCCACTGAACCAATGGAGAATCCACCCTCCAGGTGAGGCTCATTTTGGCGTTTCTCAAAATTCAGGGCCAGTCCCTGGGTGAAATATACTGTTCCAGCTGCATCACACGTCACAAACTTTGGCCGCACAGCAGAGCACAATCGGCTGTAGCTGACCACACCTACATTGCGGTCCACTGCTAGACACCACAGCTTGCCACCTTCCACATCTGACACGACAAACTGGCCTGATGGCATGGCAGTAATGCCCCATGGTTTAATTAGTTGGTTCTTGTGGCAAGCTACACAGTGTCCATCCATAGTGTAGACTTTAACAGAGTTATCATAATTGTCAGTGACCCCAATCAGACCTTGAGGTGTGACAGCAATGGATAACGGGATGAGGTTGGGCAAGTCAGCCCCGAGGAAGCTCAGGACGAAGTTGTCAATGCTACTGGAATTGCGGCGGATTTCACGCTGGAAACCTTTGCGATTAAAGATCTGGATACGGTAGTTGCCACGATCAGCCACTAGCACCTCACCTTGTGGTGTTACACAGATGCTGACAGGTAAATTGAACATACCAGGTAAAGTCCCTTTACAGCCCATTTTCTTCACAAACTGGCAAAGGGGTGGCCCTACACTTACCCCTGCTCCTCCAGGTGATCCCCCACCAGCATCCATGGACTTTGATTTAAAACCGCCCGGTGAACCATAAACTGTCTGGTCTATAGCAGCAACCATGTCAATATCTCGGTAAAGATCAACCAGAGCCCCCATCACACCACCTGTAGCCCCAACTGCACCAGCTACATGCTCTATGTTACCCTCAAGTGCAATATCCAACCCACTCTCCTCATCATCTGTATTTACAGTGAAAGTGCTTGTGGTCAATTGTCCCACTTCCACAGGTTTCAAGTTCTCTGTTCTGACCAGCTCTGGCTCTTGCAGCTGAAACATGGTGGGTAAGCTGCTCCTCAGATCCAGCTCTTCCTCTTCAGTGCCTCCACCATCATCCTTCAGCAAAGCAATATCAGTCTGCCTCACTCGCATTGTCAGATAATCACAGCGTGACACCACTTTAACCTCTGCAATGTTAAGGAGATATGTCTGCTCCTCCAGGACCTGTGCATTGAGCTTTTCCACCTCTGCCATTGAAGCTGTAAATGTCCTTCGAGACCTGCTGAGTTCCTCTTGAAGACGTAGCTCAGCTGTAGTATAGTCCTGCTGCACTGCCCGATACTTAAGTCTCAGTGACTTGGAAATGTTTTCAATAACAGTCTTTTTCTTTTGAATTTCACCCATAACTTCACGCAGCGCAGTTAGTTTGCCACCCAGTTCTTTACGGCGCTGTTCAGCAGCCACCCTAATCAGTTCAACTGAATGGCCTTGGTGCAAATGGTGCTCCCCTTTACAGAGCTCACAGAGAACGGTGGAACAATCATGACAGTACTGTCGTGGTAGACGGCTGCAGCAGGACTTGCACATTAGGGAAGCTGCAGCAGCACTGCAGGACATAGTACAGTCTAGGATCTTGAGCACAGTCAAATTATCAGCCAGCTGGGAGATACTGCTCATACGGGAGACCTTGCTACAGAAGGGGCACCTCACACCATTGATGGTATTGGCCAACAGCTTCTCCAAACACTGCCGGCACACTGTGTGACCACACTGCAAGAGTTTGGGTCTCATTTGTTCCTGGTTGTAGGTCTCCAAGCAGATAGGGCATTCAAGAACCTCCCTCATTAGATCCGGGTCCAGCGAGGCAGATGCTACTGCCATTATGGTCCTTTCCTGGGGTGAGAGAAAACAACAAAGCAATTATGTTTGGTAATATTTTACTATTCGGTGTAGAGTTCAACAGACAGAAAAATATGGGGCTAACCTACATGAGTAAATAACTGCAAGTGTCGTATTCAGTCTTTTGTGCCTCACAAGCCTATATTGTATCACAACCATAGGCAACCGTGTTTTGTAACAATATGGGTATTCAGATTACATTATAAGAGAAATATTAATTTGATAAATCTTTTTTTTTTTTTTAAGATACAATCCTTAACAATACAAACTGAATTTTCTGTCACAACTTCACCTAAGGCCAAAGTGATTAGATAATTACAAACTTTTATATTCAAAAAACTGATAATTCAGCAACACTTCCTAAACCACCACATTTTAGCTTGTGTCCTTTATTAGGATGTATGCCGATAAAATAAATAACATTTAATGCATGGGTGTGAAACCAAATAATCATTAAAACATAAAAAACAGAAAGGTAACCAATGATATTCAAACGCATAAGCCAGGAAATTAAGCACACAGACATACGTAGGTGGGCTGGGTATATGGCCAGGCAGATTTCCAAATTGGCAAAGGGGCAAGGGTTGTGCTAACTGACACCATGTTTGGTTTTCAGTTAGGAGAAATAAATACATTTTACTTCTGGATTTTTGACCTTTACGTTAACGTTAACAGGCTAGCTTGTAGCTGTACTTGCTAAACAAAATAATAATCACGTGACCAGACAGCAAGTTAACTGGCTCTTCTCTGTTTCGAGGTAGCAAGTTGTGGCGGTGGGGCTGACATAAACACAGTGAGACAACAAAGACATAAATAACTTAAATGGCAATAATGAATTGGCGTTAATGGACAAGTTAGCAACTGGGAAACAACTGACAACTATTTGACGTTAAGTTAACGTCACGGAAGGGGGTGTGTTGTTCAGTAGGCTAACGCTAATTAAAACTCAAAACATAAAATCCCACAGTAATGATAATAGCAGGTATCCTAACGTTATTTAACGAGTCATTTAGCTCACATTACTGTATCAGTGAGCTAGCAGACACATTTTCACGTAATGCTAATGACAAACAATGTGACGCATAAGCTAACTAGCTTATGTCGAGTCGCCACCACCGCGGTCTGTTGTTGCTATAAAAACGGTTTGACCTTCCAATCCATACTTTAAAAAATAATTAACTGTTACCTTGTGAATTTCCTAATTAGAGAAGTGAAGTGGGGGCCTCTGCACAAGACAGCAAACGTTAAAACTGTCCTTACGTCCAATACGGCGGTCATTTAACACGCACATTAAATATCTGCACATGGAGCTCATTGCAACTATAATCTTTTACCATTTCTGCTTTGAAACATTACCTTTTCTTCAGACAGATAGCTGAAAGTCCTGAGACCTCGATGGGCGTACTGTGTTTCTGCTACTGCAGCTGCTAGTGTTGAGACACTGCAGTGTGGACGACGTGACGTTACGTACGTCCTGCCGTAATGTTACGCAATACGCAAAGGTCTGAGCTTACGGTTGTTCTGATAGGCTGCCGCGTGGGTTTTTATACGGGCACGACATGGCCTTGATGATGCACCCGTGGTACTGATGCACCTCTTGGGATTGTATAGGTATTTGACTTGCAGCATTTAGAGATTATATCATGATCAAAGTAACTCACTGTCATTTGATTTACTACAAGCATTACATTATTTACACAGATCAAGAAGCAAAAGAGTTTATGAGACTAATTAGATGTGACGTTATTGATTTACATGCAAAGCAGCTGATCTACTCTAAAAAATTCTCCTATGAAGAATACATTTGTATTTATAGGCTCCTAATTATTTTAGGTAGACATAGTCTTTGCTGCAACCAAGAAAATATGGAAAATTTGTTTATTGAAATCAACAAGTAAACATACATGTAACTAAAAAACTAACAACTTTCTCACAGATTACTGCTGCATCTGAAAACATGTATATGTGAAAATGCTTTAATTTTTAAACATAAGTCAGTAATTACAGAGAGGGACCACTAGATGTCAGAATAGGTCTTCTAGAGGATGTTATGATGTAATGCGTGAAGTATTCATTTAAACTCACATTCTTAAAAATATATCTTAGTCATTTAACATATATAAACATTTTTGTATTATTATATGTCATGTTTCTAACATTTCAATAGCACGTGCCTCTCTAACTATGCCAATACTGTTTTAAAATGTAGAAATACTTAAGCGCACAATCTAGATTTAATTACATATACAGCTGTAATTACATTTAACTACAATTATGGCTGTTTTAATAAAGCAAGGACAAAAATGCCAGTAGGAATTATGTGTATCTAACAATATCTTTATTAAATTGCTTTGAACAATATCTGACACCTTTGCTGTTGTTGCCTGGGCAACATGACCCTGGCCAGAGGGGATGTATCCCTGATGAGTAATTATACTGCAACCAGTCTACAAAAACATTTTAATTAACAAAGGCAAGACCGATGGCTGGGGCATTCACTAAATTTATCTCTTCACTATGTTTGATGACAGGCAAGTGTTGCACAAGCATCTCATTCATTTTGTACACTAAAGACCTGTCATAGTTTATAAAGAGGCAAAATGATGGGCCACTCCTAACTGCACAAAATTACATGTGGTCCAATTTAATTTCTCCTCCACAAACACAAATAAACAGGACAACAAAGTACTTCAGTGATCCCAGAAGGGAATTATATGTTTCAGTAGTTTGCTATATCAGTCTCAAAATGAGCTTTACAGAAAAGACAGTTTTATAACAAGTTGTCAAAAACAAGACTGTGCAGGAAGAAAGACTCTGAGCACTACTGATCTCAGCTTCCTTTATTTTGATCACCTTTTATTCTCCACAAACACTTGAATGTGCCAAATGTTTTATGAAATGCAAAATTTAAAGTTGATGTATAATCTGTGGTGAAATTAATAAATTAGGTTGTAGAGAATTAGACTAGCTAGCCTCAATCAACCTGAGCTACAGGGCTTTATTTTGAGAACTGATTGACAACAGCTCATTTCTGTGTCTGTGTTACCTCAAGAATTCTATATAATTGGGCTCTTGGGCCACCCTTTGAGCCTGTTTACATAGTGTTGTAGTTACCACCCACTCCTTCAGCTGCTTGCCAGTGTCTCACAGACATACAGGGAGTAAGCCACAAAGACATACATAAATAGATGAATGTACAGACACAATTCACAGACACAAAACAAACATACACACCAGGGTCATAGCAACAGGCCATGTTCTAGTTTTTTATGTGGAAGTTACAGTGACATGAGGTGCAATTTACATTTAATGACTGTATATTTTAAGTTTTTTAAGCCGATACCAACATATTATAGATTGAGGAATAATTTAGTACTTGCCTAAACTGTACTCTTCAAGCTCATTTGAGATACATTTGAACTAAATTCTTTTTTGTATTTGCGTGATTGAAATGTCATATCAACTTGACACCAGTGTCATTTTCCCCTGCAAATAATAATTAGTTAAAATTTTCTCTTGTAAAATGGCCTCACCTGTATTGTGTTTTTCTCTGGGCTATAAAATATCTGCTGGTAAATCATATGTTTGTGTTTGAGAAATGAACAGTTGGAAGTTTACACACCCTTTCATGCCTTGGGTTACCACTGTTGATATTACAGAAGTCCAAGTTAATTTGCACAAGTAGACACATTTAGACTATGTGTCTCATGCCATCACTTACAGTATTTGGGTTCATGAACTCTGTGTTGTCTTTGTGTACTGAGAATAGTTTGAAGGATGTCAATTTTGTGGTCATTAAAGCTGTTAAACAGGAAATAAGTCATTTAAAATATTAACCCTAATTGGTCCCAAGTAGCCCACTTTAACAATGCCAAAGGCTTTTTCTGCTGTCTTATCCACTTCTTCAGGTTTTTTTTTTATATAAATAGGCATGCTTACACTACAATGCTGTATGTATAATAGTACTGTAATCTCATTCAATCCATGTATATACACAGTGGTGGCTGAAAGTTTGTGAACCCTTTAGAATTTTCCTCTGTTTCTGAAAAAATCAAAGGTCATTGGCTCGTTTTAGGTTCCCCTCAACCTGGTTCCCCTTCTCTTTGAAGCCTGTGATCTTTTTCATTCCACATCACACGTGCTTCATATAATAATGCTGGAGTTAGTTCTCCAGCTTCCTCCTGCCTGCATATTTACTCTCCCTCTGTTTGACCGTCAACTCTCTCTGCACCGCCTTTCCCTGATCCTTGTCTCCTTTCAAAATGATACGTTTTTATGCATGAGTCCAAGCAGATGTTTGTGCCAGATGTAATGATATATGATATAACAGCTATAGCACTGACAAGAATAGGAGATACATGAGGTCACATTGATCTTGACTGTTGACCACCAAAGTCTAATCAGTGACTGGTATGACCCCCATTTGACTCCCCAGATTTCTCTTTTTCTCTTTAAATACACATCTGATTGTTGTCCAATTGACTGAAATAGCTATCTCTAATTTCCTCTTCAAATTAATTGATAATCCTAGAGATTGAAATACTTCTGCCACATAAAAATATATGAGATTTGATCATTTTCTTTAGAAAATAAATGAATGAGGGCACATTTTTGATAAATCAGGTTCTCTTTTACTTGCTTTAGGACTTAGGGTTAGCAAACTGCCACTGCCACAAAGTGCCACTCTGTTGATATTAGCCACTGCTACCATCAAATGGGGTCTGGGATTATACCTTAAACATTTGCCCATTTGTGTCTTTAGTGTCAGGTCTGAACAGGGGCTGAACAGCCAAGAGTTTGATGAGTGAAATGATACATTTACTGATACACTACTCACAAAAAGTTAGGGATATTCGGCTTTCGGGTGAAATTTCAGGATGAACCTAAAATGCACTATAA
>JAUMHL010000004.1:9067324-9079611 GCA_032362345.1 Sandelia bainsii
TGCTTCTACTTAAATGCCCTACTTTCATGATATAATATCTATGTAGTGTGAACTTTTTACGTTTTCCATAAATTTCAACCAACAGACAAATATCTCTAACTTTTTGTGAGTGGTGTATGTGCACTGTTCTTTAACAGGAAATAGACACAAAATCACATCTACAGATGGCAGATCTGCTTCATTGTAACATGTGGCCTGATGTGTCTTTCAATTGAAACTCTGAACACACAAGTTGTATCTTCTGTTATAAGAAGGATCAGGATTTATTGTCATTGATCACATTTACATGTTACAACGAAATTTGACTTCTGCATTTAACCCATCCCCCCTCAGGGGGAGCAGTGGGCAGCCACAGGCAGTGCCTAGGGAGCTAGCACTGAGTGTCTTGCTCAAGGACACACTGGGTATGGGGGATGGGCTGGGGTTCGATCCGGCCACTTTCTGCATCCCAGTCTGATGCTTATCCCATTGAGCTACCAGGCCGATAATAATAATCTCCCCAACTCTAGTGAAAAATAGTAGAAACTGGCACTCTAGAGAAGAAGTGTGTATTTCCTTTCCCTCCCATTTTTCTTTCATCTGTGGAAGCTGTGGAGAATAAGGAATTAGTTGCTGTGTTTTTTCTTCTTTTTCTCTGTAAACATATATCCAAATGCAGACACACCACTACAAGTGTCATGGCTCAGTGTCAGGACTCATATGCACCACTACAGAGACACATATTAAAAAATTACAATAGTTCATCTTTAGTACCACCTTGCAAACCTAGCAGAAAGGGAAAAAGCAGAGGGCAAAGTGTATGAGCAGGATGTGGTCAGTAACAGGCAGGCAGTGTGTAAGGTTGGAGCTCTAAGGCTAGGATGGCAAAATGGACAATTGCGTAGATGGGAATGGATTGGAAAAATGTATATGCTAAAAGGTTTAATGAATCAGTGATGAAGAGATGAACAGGTGGGTTAGGAAAGATACATATTTAACTGAACTGCCTGAAAGCAGTATTAATCATCATTGTAACTGGTAACTTTATTTGTACCCCCTCCTACCCATACCTTCCTACCATTACAGAGGCAACAGACCAAGGGGTTGGTGGGCGGCATGAACTGAAGTCGGTTCCCTTCATCAGTTACCTGATGGCACTTCAGAAAAGTCAGCTCTTGTCTGACGACATGGTGAGTGGTGTGGAGATCCGTTGTGAAGAGAAGGGCAGCTGTCCAGCTGGCTGCCACCTTTGCCATCATCAGGCTATGATGGGGGGACTGTCAGGGAGAGGCCACCATGGTAACAGCAGGAGTGGAGAGCAGCCCTCTCCCATCCCTGTGCTTCTGGAAGTCAGCCGTGTGGTGCCGCTGTACAGTCTGGTTCAAGACAATGTCACCAAAGAGGTGAGCAGTGTATCTGTGCGGGTGCGTGTGTAAATATGTGTACAGAAGGGAGGCAGAGAGGCTGAGAGGTTGATCATACTGTATAACCAGAGAATGACAAAGATAATCAAATCAAGAGATGTGACACAAATCAGCAAACCCACTTAATTCAAACACATCCACAAATGTGCAGCAGGGTCCAAAAGACATTAGTCTGAACCTTATGTCCAATCTCATAATTTGGGATGGTGTTATAACATTTCCATACTATTCATTTCCATTGTGCTCTCAAGTCTTTAACTGAGGCAGTTGTAACATTTCACCTCTAGATGGCATTAGTTGGTTAACTTTGGCCACTGGAAAAGAGCACTGTAATACTGAGGGCATAAAAAGATGACATCATGGTTTTCTGCTCTTGTGGGGAAGTCGATGTGTATATGTGTGAGATATATATGTATGTGTCTGTGTCTAAACAAGCATACACAGCTGAATGCAATATCATCCTAATGACCACACGTTGTGGTTATGATTCATCCTGTATGAAAAGTCTTTGTGCAGTGAAAGTTAATTATGTCAGATTTTTTTTCCATAAGGTAATTTAGGAGGGGGCTCTGGCGTCACTTGACATTTAGTTTACCATATTTTTCCTTGTTTAGACTTCATCTTGACATTGTCTTGCTACCAAACATCCGGTGCATGCCTTTGTTGTGTATGTGAAAGCCAACGCAGAACTGTTTGCAGGTGACTCACACCCAACACATATATGCACGCGCCATAGGGAGCAGACTAGTTCATGCTCTCCCCAATCAAGCATCTAATTATCCTACCTTCTGAAATTACTGCGACAACAACAATGTTTGTGTGTGTGTGTTTGTATATATACAGTATATATATATATGTGTGTGTGTGTATATATATATATGTGTGTGTGTGTGTGTATATATATATACATATATATATATATATATATATATATATACAACAAAGTCCCCTGCATGTGTCGTCCATAACAACCATAACAAGCACCACAGCCCCAAAGAAAATAAGACACAATCAATAGCAGACAGTCCCTAGTGGGCCTCATCGATAGCTAAACGTGAGAAAGACTAAAATGTCTCTTTTCCTTTACTCTCAAACACCTCGCTATCCATCCTTCTCTCTCCTCCTACCTAACCCGTGGTGTTCTGGGGATGTAGAGAGTGAGCTGTATGAGGAGGAGGAGAAGGGGTAGACTGCAGTGGATTGCTCTGGCAAGCCCTTCTGAGGTAGCTTGAGGCAGGATTATTAGCTTCTTATTGATGTCATCAACCTCTTGGGAGGGAGAGGAGTCCATCACTCCGCTCCTTTTTTCCTTTTTTTTCTTCTCTTGGCTGCAACTGCTGCTGCTAGTCTGAAAGGCACATACATATATTGCATTAGAGACGGGTGACACAACAACCTGCCTCGCCACGCACGCAACCACTCATTCTCAATCCGTCTCGATCTCTTTCTCTCTCGGTTTGTGTGTGTGTTTCTCACATACACTTTTACTTGAGACTATCTTTCTACTTGGCTGGGTCTATCAGGAAAGACAGCTGCCATGTTGAAAAAGCTTTTTCAGCGATGAGGTTCCTTTTTTTTAAACCCACTGAAGGAATCAAAAAGAGGCTTAGCGGTCCCGCATATGATTAGGTAGACTGAGGTCATATCTATATGTGTATACCTATTTGTATGCATGTGTCACTGTATGCCTACTATTGGCCCCCACTCTTTCTTTGGCTCCTTATTCTCCTTATTAACTACCTGCATCTTTCAGTGGCATCTCCCTAGCTGCCTGACTGTTTAACAGGACATGTTGTGTCCCATTCACATCAATCTCCTCATTATAAAGCCAGAGGGGGATTTTCTTACAATGTAAAATTACCCCTTTATTGAAAAGACCACTTCCAGGACTGAAAAAACAGAAGTGGTAAGTGGTGGAAATGAAGGCACATAACTTGTGTCTGCCTTATTCTTAGCTTGCTCTGTTTGGCTTTGTCAACAAGGAGTAGGGAGACTTAAGTATTTCTGTGTTCATGTGCCAAGTACTGACTTTACCAATGACAAGTTAAGGATTTGGGGGAAATAATACCTGATCCTATTGGCTAATATTGGCTAGTTACCTAAGTAATTCCTTAAAGCATGTTAAAAGGTTGGCATGTACAAATAGGAAAAAATTTAACCCTGACAATATCCTCAGTAGGAAGTTCCTGTAACGTTCCATTTGTTTATTTTCAATTCAATTCAATTCAACTTTATTTATATAGCGCCAAATCACAACAAAAGTAATCTCAAGGCACTTTACATTGTAAGGTTTAAGACCTTACAGAATATAAGTAAATACAGTATAATGTGGAATATTGCTTCCATTATATATACAGTCACAAGATATCTATATACATTGGTCATGAAATTGGTCAATGAAATGTATATATCTAATCTTCACCATGGTCACAAACATAAACAAACACAATATTTCTATGCTGATAAAACACAAATAGTCATGATATTTCATGTCTTGTCTAATAAACACACCCATTAAATATTTACAGTGATAGTGGAAAAGGTCATTATCATTGTACATACAGGAATTTAGTACTTACTACTACTTCTACTTCTACTCAATGCTTACATTTTGAATTTGGAAGGAAATATTTGAGTTCTCCCTCTTTTGTACTCTGGTTGGCTTGCTAGAAACCTGGTCTTCACTTGAATTCGCCTGGAACCAGTCTTGGAATTGGCTTGGATTCGACCAAGGTGGTCTTGCTTGCAGCCCTGGCGTCTGCACACAAATACACACACACACACACACACACACATTTGTTTTTCTATCTTTAGGGGGGAAGCTCATTGACATAATGCATTCTCTAGCCCCTTACTCTAACCCTAACCATCACAACTAAATTTCTAACCCTAACCCTAACAAAAACATAATTCAAACCCTAACCCTAAAACCTAGTCTTAAACCCCAAAATGGTCTTCGAAGTTGTGGGGCCTAGTAAAATGTCCTCACAAAACAAAAATGTCCCCACTCTCACAGGAAAATGTGTTTTTTGGACCCCACTGTGTAGCAAATACAAGACCACACACACACACACACACACACACAGATACTCCCATGTTTTATTGCAAGAAAAAATACCTCAGTGGATAAATAAATACACTTACACACATGGAGCTTGCCATTGGCCTTATGTCTTGAGTTGCAGTGACTGAATTATGGCAAACCTTTTGAACAAATTGGTTGTGAATCTAATGGGTCAGAATGCTCTTTATCTTGCAGAGTATCTGCTGTCATGAGCTAACCGTGATGCACTACTGCAGCCTCTCACAGTGATGTGTCTAGAACTGTTTTAGTGGGTCAGGAAGGGCTCAGAAGCAAAGAGCAATAACATATTTACATCAAAAAGCACAAAGGCAGCAGCATTACATATTTCAGCAGGAAAGATACTATATATTTGCAAAGTGGGGGACCTTGCTTTAGGACACCTTTTTAACCAGTACAATATGCAGTTACTGGTGGAGTGAATGTAATAATACATAACACAATACAAAGTATACCTAATGCTTTGGTTGTTTGAAACAAGCATTTTCCATTTAAATAATTTTTATATTTAGCAGGTTTCCCAGTGCAAGCCACATACAGAAAGAAAAGCTTTAAAGTTTTGATTCAAGGAACATGATTTCAGTACCAAGGAGAGCGCAAGCTCCTTTAGTTCATTAAACAGATCCATATAAACTCCTATGGCCAATATGTACAATAGTACAGAGTTGTCCTTAATGCTACAGACTAAACAGTTTAACATTCAAATTGACTGTTCTGATGCCAAATCACATGTTCTCTATCCAATCACACAGAAAGATCTAACTGAAACAGCCCTATTATTACCTTTTTATTCATATAGCCTGTCTTTGATGATAATGATTCAAAGACAGTATCCATAACTATTCCGTCTAAAAACAATAGTCTATAGTCTAGTTGCCTATATACAGTAAACATTGAAACAGGTTTTGCTTCCTGTAAAAATCTCTCATTAATACATATCTTTCTAATGTTCTTCTAATGAAATCCATCATCTTTGCTCTGTTGTTTATTATGTATTTGATAACTTTTCATTTTCTTTTTTTAACTTTTCCTTATCTTTTGTTAGTCTACATGGTTGACTGCTCGAAAACATGTACACATGATCACTTTAGATTAAAGCACATAAGAAGAGTAATTCTAAGGGATATTTCCAGGGTTGGTCCTCTCATTAATTTGATACCAGAGCAAATTTTATTTGTGTTCAATTGTGTTTTTCTCCCTTTCTCTGTTGACTTTTTTTTGGCGTAGATTATTATTTTAGTGACACAACAATTCCCCATCAACCTCTGAGTGAACCAACCCTCCAGCTGCCCCTAGTGTCCAGTTTCCTGGAAGTACACCTTCAGATAAGGTTCTTAGAAGCAGCCTATTGGTTCATTTGTTAACACCATTAGCCCTAAATGATTGGAAAGGCCACATAAATTCATTTGTGCACGCACACCCACACTTATGTCACCAGTGATGGTGTCCTGTGTGTGCTGACTAAGACTCTTTACCACCACTGTTGATCATTGTATAAATCAATACTGTGGGCCAGCTGGCTAGTGTTTTCATGTATTAACTTCTGAAGATGGACAGTAATATGGTCAGTTTAGACTAGACAAACAGATTCATTGAAGAGGTCACAATGACCTTGCGTGTCTTCTTGTAAGTCACGACAGGCTTCTATGAAAGTGAAAAGTCCAAACAGTATCTTGGTGCCAGTGTTTCTGCAGGGTCTAAATGACGTCAAAGCCTGGAATTTACAGCTGGAGTAGTGGCTGATGTTCAGTGGCCTTGCTGTTCCCTGATCTTGTCTTCTATTCAAAGCAGGGGGTGATTACATTTCAGCTCAATTTGTTCAGTATTGATAAGGTCAGTGGAGATGAATTGTGGCATATTTGTGAAATTGTAGAACCATGTGTTAGTGTAACCACGGGGGACATCACAAGCTCCTGAAAGCAAATCTGTCAAGACTGCACAAAATTGTCTTACACAGTCAGTACTCAGTTATGATCTTCTTTGTCAAAACACTTGCTTCACTAATATGATGCATAATAGAAAGAGTTTGTTTCTTCCCCTTATCTTCCCAACACAGAATGTATATGGATCGATAGTGTTCTCGGAAATGCATGATCTACGGTTAATCAATAAAATCTAGGGTATCTTCCTCTTTTCAGCTTTGACTTATCTAAGATCTGCATTGACCACAGGAACATTGATCTTGGGTCTTTTCATATCACTAAAGAGTTTTCCTTACTGATCCTAGACTTTTCTTTTGCACCAGCAGCATTGCTCTCTTCACTACCACACACATGTATGTAGCAAACCATTGCTATTTCTTGCTTTTCTCTAAGTCTCTGGTTTATCTCCTGTGTCCCCCACCCAACCCCCTGCCTCATTCTGTAAACCGCAATTAGATTCCCTGTTTACCCAGTGCAGTCTGAATTGCATTACTCTTCAAACATAAACACAGCGGTAATCGCTTTGTCTATTTTTCACATGTGCAGCCATGCAATCAAGCGTGCAGACACATATGGGGGTAGGAATCTTGTGGTGGTAAATGCATGGCGGTTCTGTGGTCTTTCTTTTTTTTGCTCCTACCAGTGGAGTTCATTTCTTATATTATTTTTTTTGTGTATGCATAGATCTTGAATCCAGGTTTTTCTTCCCTTTGTGTCCTGCTTCCCATTGACATGAGGTGGCAAGATCCCTGCTGCTGTTATTTTCTGGCAGCATTTAGCCACTTGGGTTCAGGCAAGCATGGAGAAATACAATAACCTTTTTACCCTTTTTGGTTTTCCATGGGGTTATTATATGGCTATGGATTACAGTGCTTGCCTACCCCCTGAAATAACTGCTCATTCAGCAGGCTCATTTAGAATAGCTTATATTGGAGGATAAATAACTGAACAGCCTTGACTGCTGAAAGATCTTGATCTCACTGTAAGTTGGGGAATGCTTTGAGAGCTGGGAGCCTCCTTTTTCACACATTTGTTTCCTTTTTTCATATTGGTCATTTTTTGTCCCATTTTCTTTGGTCTCTCCAGCCTCATCCTCTTTTTTCTCACTCTTATACTCTTCTGCTCTTTTAGGTAACGTTCACTCTCAAAATCCTTTGCCTTGAGTGGAAGCAAATGAGATTGGAAGAAGTCAGTTCCCACGAAAATCTGTTGAGCCACCTTTACAACTAACAATGCAGTGTTGTGGAAATGCTAACATCAGCTTCTGAGTTCATACCCTGACTTTTTTTGGCCAAGCTGTCTGCCTTTCTGGTCAGGAATATACATAGTATTCTCAAATGTCACTTCCACTAATCAACAGTCTGCAGAAATCTTCCTTGGCATTTCTCTAATTAAATAAAACAACCAACTGTGGAAATCAATCAATAATTGCAGTGTGCATGTTTGCATGTGCCCATGTGTGCAAACTCCATGTGGGCGGTTGTCTTAAATATGTGTGTGGTCTCATCAGTTCCTTTTCTTTCAGATAAGTGAATGTCATGGTGTACTGGAAGAAAGGAGGGGCCTCTCTCTGTTTTGTGTTGTATGCCTGGTACCCAGTGATAATGTTTCTGTATGGTTCCAGTGTCCTATTTTTGTGACCATGATCAAGCACATCTCCAAAGTTGTCTGCATGATGCAGCACTGCCAACCAGTTAGAGCGCATAAATAACTGAGTGCTCCATTGATCCATAGTGTGACAGGGGGAGCCAGAGTGCTTGCAAACTCGCTTGAACTCACTGTCTATCATGCCTGTGGCTTTAGGGAAAGCCCTGACATTATTCTTTATTGCTCTGACGGTTATATTGGCATTTTGATGCCTTTTAGAGGATGACCGAGCTTTGATTTTTCTCTTCCCTGTTAATGAAGCAACATAAGGAGATGTCAGCAGATGATATCATCTCCTAATATCTCACTACCCACCCCTTTCACCCCCTTCACAGACAGAATGACAGCGACACAGAGAGATCTACACACAAACAAACATATGCATAGAATGGAGGAGGTGGGGAGTGTCACATCTTTCACACCTCCATCATAAAAGTCACAATGCATCTATGATATCACAGTGTAAGCCTGTCATTGTTAGTGAGATGTTCCTGCCTTCTGGTAACTGGGGATGGTGGGTATGAAAAGGTCACTGTGTGTGTGTGTGTGTGTGTGTGTGTGTGTGTGTGTACTTATATCTTTATGAGACCCATTTTGAGTTCTGAACACTTTTGCAAAGTGAGTACTTTTTGCACATTGCTCAATCCTTGAAGGGGATATTTTGGGGGTTTAACATGTTAGCGGCCACAGTTAACTTTAGGGGATAGGCAAAATGCTAAAAATATAGTCAGTGAATAACCATTATATGGACAGAAGTACAAGGATATATGCCTGTGTGTGCTGAAATATGGAGAACACTGGTGAGAAGGTCGATGGGATAGTAGACGTGGGAGAGGTGGGATAAGCATAGATGGACAGGGAGCACATGTTCTAAGAGATAATTGCATTTCTCTCACCTGTTACCCTTTACAGGCCTTCAAGAGTGCCACAATGAGCTCATACTGGTGTGCTGGAAAGGGCGATGTCATTGATAACTGGTGTCGCTGTGACCTGAGTGCCTTCAGCAAAGATGGCTTGCCCAACTGCAGTCCCCTGAGGCAGCCAATGTAAGTGTGAGGTGACACCATGACACCTAGGAATTCATGCACAAGAGAGATTTCATGGATGCATGCACTGATGCACCACAGGAACATTCACATACACACATGGACATTCACACACACAGACAGATACCTGTCTGACTCCTGAGGCACTTGAGAAAGTTGTAGAAACAAGTACAGTCCCCGAAGTTCTAATAGCTGTCAGTCAGCCCTTACACCACTCTGAAAAGAACATGCTCTCATTCAAGGTGTCCTAAGAATACTCCTGAGGCTTTTGTGAGTCATCCACCCTAGATACTGTTGTCCTTAGAACTTTTTAAGAGAAACAGGAAGTTGAAAGAACAAGGCTTTAGACCTATGATAAAAGTATTCAATTAAAAAAATAAAAATGTAATATGTATTTTAGTATTACTGTATTCCAGAATGAAGGAGGGACAAAATTTATTGGGACCAATTTATAATAACAATAAAAGCTAAACTAGGAAAAATATAGTAGCTGCCAGAGAGGATTCTGGGTTCTAAGACCTAATGACATTTGCACTCAATATGACATTGTTTGCCCACTGTATCAACTGAATCAAATGTTTTACATAAATCTGGCTGTTTAAATATTATGGGTTTCACATGCTGTAATGCTGTAACAAATTTGATGACAGAGATGCAAGCCAATGCCAGCCAAATTTTAAGTTGTTTGCCAAGGCCAAGTAAATTTAAAATCTTCGAGTAACACAATAAAATTCAAATAACTCTAAAGATAATTGTTGGTATACAGTGATATTCCCCAACCAGTACATGACACTAAGACTTTTTTTCATTGTAAGGTTAGATGACAGTGACATTGTGGCTTTGATAGATTTGGCCCGTCATAATGAATATGTATTATTAAAACCCTGCAGACTTAAGTTTAAGGTGAATATTTAGGATTGATTGTAATGTGTAACAGACCACATTTAGTCAGACTCCTCAACAACACCATGAGACAATAGTTATTTTTAATTATATTTTTTAATCTTCAGAGTTGCAGTAAAATTGACCTGCTCCCACAGATTTGCGACACTCATAACTGTTTTCTTCCATTTCCACTTTTTTGGGCCCATATAGAGTCCTTCTCTGGCCAAGCTAATTGACAGCAGCATTGTTTGAGACTTTTTCTGGCTTTATTGGCTGACTTCCTGCAAACTTACAACACACACACAGCCCCTGAACAATCAATGCCTTTAAGGTTTTTAATGGAGCAATAACTTTCAAAATAACCACCAGTACACATATCAGAGCTAAGCAACTGAAGAAAAAAAAGTTGACTTAGTATTTCTAAAGAGAAGCTGATTCTTGAATAGGAGTCAGTTGGAGCACCTGGATTTTTTTTATTTTTTATTTTTTTTGGAATCAGCATCTAGTGGCCACAAGTGCTATTGCACTGGTAAGATTCATTCAAGAATAAACATTAGACCTCAGCGTTTATGTAATATGAATAAGAAGTCCTTATAAAGCCCTTAAATTTGAACATCTACAATTTAAAAATTCCACAACAGCTGCTAAATGGACCTTGTGGTGAGATTGTTCTTAAATCTTTAGCAATACTTCACCAAAAGTACTGGTCTTTGTGACATATGCATGGATATTTGAGACATAGATTATTCTGTACAAGTATTGCACAAGTACTTTGAGATGCTTTTATGGCAGTTTTGTTTGTGGATTGTGGTTGTGGAATTGGAGAAGAAGGCTGCGGTTCCACAATGAGGGTTTTGGTCAGACTCTCCCTGGGCTCATGCCTACTGGCATGAAATAGCAAGAGAAAAGTCACTGCAACAACCAAATCTCCAACTTTGGCCAGCACTAAAGTGTAAGATCAGTAAAAATCTGCAAGGCTTATTATTACTGTCTACAAGGATGATACAGAGTGGCATGCTTTTTATGAAAGAGGGATAACCTACCTTCCACACACCATTGTCACAGAAGCAGCTCGAGGGCAGACAAAATGGAAATATTGTTCTTTTATCTCTTTTGAGGGACTAAAGAGGGAAACTACACAGGAAACACGGCTGGAGAACAGGTGGCATTGGAATGCTGTTTTGGTCAGAGTTTGCCATCCTGTTGTCTAATAATATTTTGGCAGAACTGAGACACTTTATGCTCCAACACAACTTCTGCTTTAGCCACACTCACACACAATTTCATTTGAGATTCCAGACAAGGTCAACAAACAGTTGTGGTATCCTTTTAAACTCATTGTTCATGTTTATCTTATTTCCATGTGTGAAACCTTGTCTTCTCTGTCTTGCTTCATTAGTTTGCGCCTAGCCCCTTACCTGGAGCCCTCAAGCACAATGGTAGCCCTAGAGTGGATGGATGTGGAGCCTCTCATTGGCTGCAAGATTTCTGACTACATCATCCAGCATAAACGAGTGGATGACCCATCAGAAGCAGAGGTCTACACAGGTAGGAAAACTATGTTTCAGCGTTGATTTACTTTTTAGAGGTTGCAATTGCAGGCAAATACATCAAAGTTTTGGTCTGTATATAGAACGGAAGGAGTTTAGATAGAGAGTGGAAAAAAGATGACATATGGCAAGTTCTGCCATAAATGGTACTGACCATTTTGCTGTAGGCCTAGAGAATGGGTCATAGATGTGATGAGAGACTGGGGTGAGTCAGAGGAAGGGTGATAGGAATTTAATAATATTGGAGAAATTAGGTGGTCTGGATGAAGCTGGCTTTAGTCATTGGGAAGCATGAACAGGTCATCCATCACCATGGGAGTAGTGCTGATGAAGCGTGGGCACCAGCAAGCAAAGACAGGGTACAGACAGCTAGACACAGGCATGCTGGCAGAGGTGAAGTAGGAAGGGGCAGATGGTGTGGGTGACTCACTCTGCTATGTGGCAGTCACCACTATAAATCATGTCACAATGGTCAGTATAATACAGATTAGTTGTGATTGTCTTTATCTTTTCTCTTCCCTTATGTGTCAGTCTCTTCTCATAAGTGCCAGTCTTTATTTCTAACTTTCCAACATGCTTGTTTCATTTACTCTTAACTTTCTTAAGGAAAAGCAACATGGTTGAGTGCATTGATACGAGTGTGTTGATGTACACTAAAAGTCAAAAGTTTGGACGCGCATAGAAATGACCATGTTTGTGAAAGAAAAGCAGATTTCATAACATCAAATTGATCAGAATGAATGTGTAGACAT
>JAUMHL010000004.1:9079711-9093961 GCA_032362345.1 Sandelia bainsii
TCTTCCAATAGCATGTTATGTTTGCTAATGCAAATGTATTAATTTAAAAGGATAACTGATCATTACAAAACCATGTGAAATGATGGTAACACAACTGAGGACATGTATCTTTTCATGAAAAACATGGTCATTCCTATGTGTGTCCAAACTTTTGACTGGTAGTGTATATGACCTTGTAAATGAAGAGTGGTAATGCAGACTCCCAATCCGAGGATACATCATGGACTGTATACTGTAGGTATGGTTCTCGGTAGATCCCACTCCCACTGCAAGTACTGAACCTCCATTATTCTGCAAAATGTGGGGATCAGGATCGTTGATACAAAGTTGGAAGGCATTGCAGGAGTAGATTTATGAAATAATAGTAGCCTCTTAAAATGGTGAGATCTTGTTCTCTGAACTCAGTCAATAAAAGGGCATAGTGTTTGAGAAGTATAATTTTCTAACACTTACTCTGACTTTACTCTGAAATTATTGTATTTGTACTCCCTATCCCTTTGCTGGTTTCTTATTTAAGTAACATCTGGGAAAAATGGAAGCCTGTATAATGAAAAAGCGCATATACATACAAAGTCCTTTTTCACCTTATTCATTCAAAGTAAGTCATTCAAGTAACTCAACTCAAGTAAACTCATCTCATGCTGTCATGCTCCATAATTTCTCTGTTCTTTTTTTCTCAGCAGTGTCTCACATGGCATTCACAGACAGATACATACAAACACACACACTCTCATACACTCACTCACTGTGGAGGCTGGCAGTTACCAAGTCTTCTAACGATGGCCACTGAGCAGCTCTATAGGAGCAGCTTGAGGATAAATTAGCTTGAGGGCATCTTGATGGTTGTCTGGAAAGCAAGTGTTTCTACTTCATTTACCCTGTTCATATTTTCCAAGACTGTGTGATGATTTGAACCAGTGAGCTTGCAGTCAAGCCTGCTTCAGTAACATGTAAGGGTGGGTACACACTAAAGGATTATTCGGCTGATTTACACTAAACCATATTTGACAACCTAGACAATTGTAGGGAAAAATCTGAGTGATCCAAAGCTTAGTCAGGGAAATGTGAGGTGTTTTGATTCAATTTTAAATTGTTAAAGAGGGAATATTATGGAAAACATTTTTTTTTTCGCAATTTTAGTGCAGAAGATAGAATGGGCTACAGTATTTGTTAGCACTGAAATTAGAAGACATATTAGACAAATAAACTGATCAAATGCTGCAGGGGATAGATGGTACTCACAGTAGACTATCATCAACATCATCTTTTCCTGTATGATTTTACCAATCTCTCAAATCAGTGTAGAGTACTTTCGGCACATTCTTCTTTACAACGTTGCTTTAGTTCATTTGGTGTTTGGGCATTCGCACAGCTCTTTAAAGGTCCCACCACAGCATTTCAATTGGGCTGGGATCTGGACTTTATGTCATTATGTAGATTTACTGGTATTCTCTGGATCATTGTCCTGTTGCATGATCCAATTTTGACAAAGCTTTAGCTGTCAGACAGATGATCTCACATTTGCCTGTAGAATACTCTGGTATAAAGAGGAGTTCATAGTCGACTCAATGACTGCAAGGTGCCTAAGTCCTATGGCTGCAAAACAAGTCATATTATCACCCCTCCACCAGTGTGCTTGACAGTGGGTATGAGATGCTTCTACTGAAACGCTGTGTTTGATTTTTGCCAAACACGGGGCTGGGCATTAAGGCCAAACAATTCCACTTTGGTCTCATCAGTCCAAAGGACATTGTTCCAGAAGTCTTGTGGTTTGCTCAGATACAAACCTTAGTCATGCTTTCATGTTCTTCTTTAGACAGAAGAGGCTTTCACCTGGCAACCCTTCCAACCTGCTGTATTTGTTCAGTCTTCTTCTAATTTTGCTGGCTCAGTGAGGCCACTGCTTATGTTTTTCCCTCTTGTCATTATGTTAACAAACACCTGAAAGCTCCAGACCAGCAAACTGCCAAAACATCTGCTTTTATAGAGATCTGGCTGCATCTTACCCTCATAAATCCTATGGAAGCAGTAAGGCTGGTGATATACTTGCTGTTAACTTTGCAGTCGCGCACATGGCGGTCATATGTAGCCAACGTAATTGTCAGGAATTAATGCTACACATCCACATGATGCAGTCTGGCTTATAACTGGTGGGACAGTATGAGATGAACTCAGCAACAGCTTTAAATCTAGACAAAAATAGACGTAAGTGTTGAAAAAATATATTACGTTTTTCTACAACTACTTTCATCTAGATATCTGCCATCTACATATCTGCTACATTATACTGCCATTTTCTTTGTCGTTATCTCAACATTAATCTCAGCATAGATTCTGTTTACATTGTGCGAAGCTGGAATTTCATGAGGAAGAAATTCTATTGGTCAAGGATGATTAGGCTCTAGTCTGCCCTCACGTGGCTAAACTCTTTAATCCTCCAGACATACTCAAATATCAAAAACTATGTGAACAATGACGCCGATAACGCTGCTGTTACCTACGTGTCAGCAAACAGCAAGTATACCCGTAGCCTAAGTGGGTGGAATTAAAAGAGGGGGTACTCTTGACATGACTGGAAGCTAAGGTTGCATCTTCATCTATGTCCTAACTGAAACACTGCTGCTGGTGTCTGAAAGAGAGGAAAAATAAACAGACAGCTACACGCAGATACAGCCATGCTGAGCATGACTCACACACTCAGAGTACACACATTCAGCCATATGCACACTCATACAGATGGCAGACAGAAACTGAGTGTAGAGATGCAGACATTTGGATGCAGCCCTCAGTGGGTTCTGAAAGCCATGTTTCTGTATCAATGCTGTCTAGACTACAATAGGAGAAGAGATTGTATGCCTCTTGGACATTTATTATTATATGGAATACAATAAACAGGTTTTATTTTATAGCTTGAAGATTCCCACAGATTTAGCTTCTCTAATTTCAAGCTATTGTTTTGAATTTTGTATTAAATTGACTATAGGTAAATTTAAACTCGTTATCAAATTAGGTTGTGTCCATGCATTTTACTGTATATTTCAAATGTTTTAGCTTACAAACTCCCCAGCAATAGACATTCACAATTTCATCACTTCCATGGGGATACGTAGAGATAAGTCGTTTTTTAAGACCTCCAAAACCCCATCATCACTTTAGTTATCACTGCAGATGATGAGTTTATCTGTTTTGGAATGGAGTAAGTTCATCTCATCCACAAGCTGGGTGAGAGTTTTTTAGTTTATATATTATTTTATGTTAAATAGCTGATTCATAATATGCCACCTCTTTAGCTCGGGTTTTTCATCTGAAACAGCTTTCTACATGAATGGAGGCAATCATAGAGTCCTTGAAAATCTTGACAGTGAATGGTATCTTCTTCCAAGCTAATATCCATAAATGTTGCTGATGTGACTCCTTCTTGCTTGATGTAACTTCTAGAAATGATATCATGCCACTGCTCAGAATATAACATACTTTAAAGCAGCACATTTTCTAGCAATGGGAATAGGTACTAAGTGGAAAAGTCATGTCAAAGTTAGAGTATGTTGTATGGAAATGCCTTCTTAAGTTATAAATCATCCAACATTATGGTGGGTGGTGTAAAGATCAACCATGCTGGCTGACTGGCTGTTTCTAATACTGTCTAGGCCTCTCCCAGCAATTTGTAATTTTTTGCTTGATGTACTCTGGCTCATGTCTGACTCTAAAGGTCATTATTCATCACATTAGAGAGGCGTTTTCTGCTGTCATTATCTGCGCTTGAAATTTGGCTGACAACACAGAAATTGCTAAATTTTTCTAATAAATTACCATTTCAATATCCTAAAGTTTTGAATAAATGCAGGACCAGCTACAGCTTGACCTAACCCTAACCACCAACCAAGAAGCTGTTCTATTGGTGTTATATTCTGTGACTACTTAGTAACAATGGTAAACCCTACAGTGCATACACGGTATTATTGGGCACCAGTATATTGATAACTTGATAATGTTGCCTCCCAAAATTACTCAGGCATACACCAGAGTTGGTTTTAGTGCAAACATTAGTTGTTAATCAAGGTTGTCTGATTTCTTGCACCTGAAAGCCTCCAATTTCCTTGCAGTAAAGTCAGGGTTTGCCTCTCTTGCCTCTTTCTCTTCTTCCTGGTGTGGTTCTGATAAACTTTGTTATCTCCTGATCTATATTATTGCTAGAACTCCTGTCTCTGATATTCTTGCTACATGATGAACTATGATAAGTAGAAGCATAGGAATTTTAAATGTGCTGAAACAAATTGTCTTGTTCAATTTGCAGAAAGACACAAAATGCAGATTATGTATTTTAAGCATAGTTCTACGAGAAAAGGGCAGTTACACAGATTTTGTTAGCCAGGATAATAAAATGGCCATCCAACTTTGCATCCATCAATCCAGACTCCTGATTAGTCTCACCTGTTGTCATAGTGGCTACAATATCTAACCTTTTTTATATATTTGACTGCACACTGCTTTCAGCTTTCACAATGCTCTATATGCTTTGAGTACGAGAGAGAGGATGTGAGTGGAGAGTTGAGAATTTGTGCTCCTTGTTCACAGACCTGTTCACAGCATCAGGCCCCTCCACTCAATATCGCTGATTGCTCAAGTATAATTGCATCCCACGCCAATCAATATATACTCCAAAAAGAAGAAAAATCTGCACATAGCTTAAAGCCCAACAACTCACAGCAAACTATTTTTGACTGATAAATGCATTGTGGGTTGGGCTGGGGAATTCTTCAGGCTCATGGTGTGAGTGGTACCAGAGGAAATTTGGAGTGGGACATAGGGCGAAGCTCCTGCTCCTCACTCACTCACGCTCAGCACTGCTCACATGCTCTCTTGAGGACACAGTAGTGGGAATCCCTGCTATCTTACAGAGACAGTACCATTAAGGCAACGTGTTCCCCACTCACCACCCATGCTGGTCTTTAAAGAGAGTCATGCATTGTTTCACATTCATTCTTCCTTTTTCAATGCAGTAAACACATGGGGAATTAGACACACGGAGATGCAAATCAAGCTGCACACAGAATCTCACGGTATCAACCACATCCATGACAGACCACACATACCTGTGGTAGGCCCATAGAGAGCAAGGTTGAAGGTGGGAGTGTTACAGATTGGTAAGTGGGTCATTGTGGTATCAGTGAACTGTGCCCTGGAACCTTTGTTTAGTGATCCAGGTATTGCCCCCTGGGGAAAAAAGCATATTACTTGGTTGTGTGTCATAGTTCCCATCTGCTGTCACTGTGACATGCCAGCTTTATTCACGTGTTGTTGCTGACGCCTTAGTGAAGCACCATCACTGTCAAAAGCATGCATGTTATTATTAAAAGGTTACAACACAAGGTGTGCTGCCTAACCTTACTTCAAAGAAGAAATTTCCATGTAGTTTTAGCATAGCCATGGTCAGTTTATTCAGTAAATTCATTGAAATGGATGACATCTGGGTTGAATAAGTCAGGAGACTATAACACTTTTCCTTTGCGAATTACATTACTGAAAAGGACTCCATCCAGCAACCTGACCTCAGCAAACCCTGAGCTGAACCTATTTGTGCACTGAAAAGAAAAGAGCTGAAAATGGAGTGATAAGTCAAATCACCTACCATAATTTGTGTGGTGGGGGGAGGCACCTACACTTAAAGAGATTAATGTCGGACTGAGGACATATATGGGTTGACATTGTGTACCAAGGGGACTAGAAACATATGAGGGGACTACAAACTGACATTAAACCAGGCGTCACAATTTGACACTTTTCCTCTGCCGAATGTGGAGGATTGGTTTGCCATTCTGACTAGTGGACACAAAGCTTGAGTCACAGGCATGTACCAGCAGCTGCTGTTGGATGAGGAATCTGACCCATGTCCAGTCCAAACCAATTACAACCATCTTATGTTTGGCATTGCATCCAGTCTGGCTATTTTCCAAAGCACCATGGACGATCTGCTCCAAGACACCCCCCATGTGGCAGTCTACTTAGATGACATTTTGGTCACAGACAGAGCAGAGGAGAACTTGAAAAACCTTGGAAAGGTTGGAAAATACCAAGCTGCATTTGAAGCACAGTCATTACGCTTTCCAAGGTTTTGATCTGGAAAGGATGTTGTTCTGTCCTGCGATACATGGCCCTATGGTGTGGAAGCAGTCCTTACACAGATGGAGGATGGATTTGAACAGCTGATTAGGTATGTGTAACATATTCTCACAAAAGCAGAAAAAGTGGTGGTTTTTGCTATAAAACATTTCCACCAGCGAGTGCAAGGCAAGACTCATTCTAAAAAAGCAAAATAAATCTGCGTGTATTTCACTTTTAGTTTAAACTGTATCCTTAAAGAACTAAAGAACAACTACTACTCAGTTTTTTAGCTTTTAATGGCTGATTTTTGATTGAAAAATGTTGAATGGCTAGGCAAAACACAGATGCATTCTGGGTCAAGCATGGGCATGCTGTAGGCTTGTGGTGTGAGCAGAACCAGAGTGAAAATGGAGTAAGACAGAGGGCAATGCTTCCTCCTTATTGAAAAAGCTGCTCTGTGTTCTGTCCAAAATCTGCCCACTTGCACTCCATGCTTGCTTGTGCTCCGCTTACATGCTATGCTCCAATGTCAGCAAAAAAGATCAAAATGTGGACTGAGAAAGATCTAGTTTTATCACACGTTAAGATGATGCAGGGCTAGCCAGGTGTAACTCCATCCTGTGTTGTTGTTCCCATGTGCTGTCCTGTGAAATGCTGGCTTCAAGTTTCATAGCTGATGTTTTAGCCCATTAACCATCAAAAGTGCTCATGCATTATTACATTATAAGGTTACAACAGGGGGCACTGTGACATTACACTGAACAAATAACTGAAAGTAGAGAAGTCTAAAAGACATCACACTTATTGAGGAGTGTGCTGAAATGGACAGAAGAGTGTCCTACTTGTGAGATACAGTCACAAGTCAATTTGTTTCATCAGGGGGGTGCCCAAGGACTCTTGTCATCATAAGGAGATGACACCTGCTCTTAATTCACCTATAGGTTTTTCTTCAGCATAGAATATGCTTGCCAAATAGGCAAGAGTGGTGTTGAATCACTGAGACTCAGCATAGGTGAAAATGAGATCATCCCCGATTACAGTTAATCATGTCAATTGCAGGTATTAAAGTGTTGAAGAGAAGCAGATGCAAAGGTGAGTCTTTATTGCCATATACAGTCTCCAAACATAGTAACTCATCATGACCGGCAGGCAAGGTCAAATATAAATTCTGGTGCCCTCCTTTGCAGAGGAGAGTAACTAAGCTTGTAGACCCTGTAAGGGGGCAAAGACTGTGAGAAACATCACTATCAGTAAAGGAAATCATTGGTGTTTGAATCCAAAACATTAATCTTTATTTTACCCCTCCCTTGTCTGCTTACTTCTTGTGTTACAAGATAAGGAGCAAAAGTCAAAGAAAACCCTGCTGGTGGTATGCCTGCCTGTAAAGATGATTCAACCAAGTGGCCAGTGCTATAGGGAAGAGCATCATCTGGAAACCCTATCTGTATCATTTAAATGTGTATTATATTATTTACAGAAAGCCGCATCTATACAAAAGTATTATTGGGAAGTGTATAAATAATAAAAATGTTTATTTTTAATATTTTCAACACAGTAATGCATGGATGAAAACAGATTATGATAGTTAAGTGGTTTTAATTATGTAGTTTCAACATAAAGGAATAACTGCTTAAAACCTCATACTACTTGCTATTGCTCTGTCTCCCATTTAGGCTTTCCTGTTATTCAGTTTTATTATTATTTTTATATAATAATTACTAAGAAAGGCCTGTGGAGTTTGGTATATCACTATACTGTACCTGATCTTTCATCTGCACACTAAGGGCCTTTGACCCTACTTTAGTGGGATTTTCAAGCCTCTTCCCCTCACATGACTTCAGTCATATCAGTGATGGATATGCTCAAATGAGGGATCTACTTCCCTTGGCGTTACACAGGCCTCTAGATGGCACACCAAGGCAGAGGCAGCATTTACAGAGAAGCTGATGTATTAATGTGGGGCTCAGCATTCTTTTACAGCTGTGATATGCAAGAAGAAGATATTGTCGATCACAGATGATATTAAGAAATTGGATAAGAGCATTAAGATGTATAAAATCTCTAATGGTAGCTTTAATACCTGCAACAAATATCACCAATGAATTAGCAGCTGTATGTTGTGTAAATGGTACTGTATTGGCATTGAAAGCATGCCCTTATAATCTGTGCTTTAAACTTTAAACTCAACCTCTACAGGTTGCAAGACTGTATTTTGACTGTATGGGAATAATTAGTGGCTTACCTAAGCAATAATGTTACACATGTTTCAGCTGTGTTTCCTGTGTACCTCACTGGGAGTTCCCAGAAAAAAATGGAAGGTGCCAAAATGAAACAAAATTTGTCTAATAAAATGCTTAACCAAAAGTACTCCTTACTGGCTGAATTCGGAAAGCTTCTGAGTTCCATCTTTTTATTTTTACAATTTCTCTATTGTCTCGTCAGTTGCTAATTCTGGTGGCTTGTCCTTAAATTACAGGTTTGCTGAGGTGACACTTTTTAGTGAAAAGTGCTCATCAGCGTAGCACTGTGCTCCCCACAACTCTCACACAAATGCACACACTTTGCACTAATTAAAATCCTGTGAGTCTCTGTGTTACATCACAGACACTTGATTTTGTGAAATGAAGGAAAACGGAGGGCAGGGATGAGCAATTGAATTACATGATTGGCAGGAAGGAGAAAGTGAGAACAAATTGTATGAAAATGTGTAAAGGCACAGTCAGGTGAGAAGAAGAGTGAAAAATGGGAGGAAGGAAAGGAAGAGAGGAAAGAGAGATCACAGTGTATAGGAGATGAACAGGGGCATCAGATGCAGCAGCTCTGAGGGTTACATAGCAATGATGTCACCTCATGCTGGCACTGTTGGACTGAGAAACAGATTAGCCATTTGATCTTTGCACTTATTTTAGTTCCAGTTTTCTCCTCCCAGCTCATGCAGCCAGCTTATTGAGATACATGACATGTGGATCTTCCTGTGCTTTACTCTGCTCTTTTGTCACATCCCTTATACCTCTAACTCTCTACTGTGTTCATGTCCCCCTTTCTTCTGCTATCAGGGCCAGTGGTATCCCCCTCCCCTGTTTATGAAACAGCTTCATTATTGGTGAGACCAAGAATGCCCCCCAATGCATCGATAAGCCTCATTCAAAGAGATTGAATTATATGGAGATAAACGGTGTCCTTGAGCATGGCTGCAGATAACAGCTTGGAGTGACACAGCTGACTCTCTTTGTTTTGTTAATTAAAGATGACCTCATCGCTAAAAATGGACGCTGTGCACCTCCTCGTCACGAGCTTCGCCATCAGCAGATTGCAGATTGCAGGCAGGGGGCCAAGGGCTTTCTGCATTCCCATTCCCTTTTTGCTTCCTTTTCCATTTTGCCTCTTCAGATACTCATGCTTAGTCTCTCTCTCTGTCTCTTTGCCATAGGTATAGACTTTCCCATTTCTGTTTTTTCTCTCCATCTTTCAGTAACTATGACACTTCCTCAGTGTCCCTTATGTATGCACATAAGGGACATGCACACAAAATATGTGTTCATAGAACCTCTAACTCACATCAGTGGATTTGTGCTGGAGTTGCAGTTAAAACAAGATAATGATTCTTCCCCTCAATGCCTTTGTTTTCAATCATCATTGTGTGTTGTCAGGTATTTTGTCCTCATCAATCATCAAGATTCTAATGAGACCTTTGTGGAATTTGAAGCATTTATAAAACTTGTGATGCTCTGGACTTTGTTGAATTTAGTGCTAGCAAAAAAATCAATTTTAAATGCATTTAAGCATTAAATTGGGATTGATCAGTCTCACTCACAGTCTCGCAATTTGGGGCAGTGCAAACACTTAGTGTGGAAGAAGTAAACATTAACTAATGATGTAATTTCTGTCTGGATTAAAATACAGGGAAGGGCTAACACTTTATTTGAAGCTATTATAACCATCGCCTAGACACATTTTGCTGCTGATACAGTATTTATACTCCTATTGGCAACAATTCACAAAAAACAGAACCCTATAGTAAAATAAATGTTCATATAATGCATTATTTCAGTCTGTATTTTCTCTCTCACACTTCTTAAATGCAATGATTTTGTAAGGAAGTAAACTTAGAAACCAGATATTAAAAAGAGTGAATTCAATTTAGAATAAAGTATGTACACCAGGATGTACACAGCTATGATTAGCTTCATTTCCAACCTCTGGCAATGCATCTCACTTCTGTATGCATGCATATCTTGTGTGTTGTCATCAGTCAGTGTCAACACCTCACATTCAGGTAAAATTAAATGTGGCGAAGAACAAGATCAGAGATGGGGGTCAGTGGAAAGATAAGGAAGTTTAAAATGTATTGAACACTTATGGATAACCTTCAATTTAAGCCTAACAGGAAGGACCATATCGTGACCAAGAAGGCTGAGGAAGTTCGTTATTGGTATTCTTGTATGCATGTGGCTCACATTTCAGTTAAATCTGCACATGCATGGCTTTGTTTAGAACCTCAACACTCTTCACACTGGAGTTGGATACAAGTCACTTACAAACATGAATGTGAATAAACAGAAAAAGATTGGGTCTGATTTCAAGATCAGAATTGAGTATTAGGGCCTGTAATGTGAACACAGCCTAATGCTTTGGCCACTGCTCAAGTGAACTTTTCAACTCTCAATACATCACCATAAATTTTTCCTGAATATCTAATGTGACAGATACATAATCAGAAAGCTCACATTGTCACTGAAGGATTCCATTGTATCTTTCACATGATGTCTCCTTCTCTTGAGAAAATGGACCATGGGAACACATCAGTACCTAATGACTTATGGTATAGCAGGTGGAGGATGGTACATCAAACAGCCAATACAGTGCAGCATAAGAGTAAGATACAAGCCAAAAGCCTGTCAACGTCCACATGTCTATTCTTAGTGCTACAGACCCAGGGGGAGTCCAAGCCACAGTAAATGCAGGGGGCAGTAAAAACAGACCACACATGGGTCACATCAAAATGGTAGACATGCACCCAGGGGGCCATTAGTCCATGACAAACCCCCGTACCTGACCCAATTTGTTGCTATGCAGACAGGGCAGAGATGGCCTATTGTCAAATAGAATGTCATTCTCAGGATGTTAGAACCAATGTGTGCAATGATTCCAGAAATGTCCAACAAAAAGGGTCTGACAAACAGGCAGACATCGACCATTTTGTCACGGAATATCTAAATTAGCAGAAGTAAGGCAGGGTTGTTGAATGTGGATAATTATTCATTACATTTATATTTGATGAGGAAAGAAATAGTTTGCACCACGATACAATTTTCAGTTTGACTATCAATGAGGAGCTCCTTACTTGTCACGTGTAACAAATGTTTAGCTACCTTATTTCTACTTGAAATATTGTCAGGTCACAGAGATGCAAAATATCATTGTGCCGTAATAAGATTGACAAGTTGGCAGTGAAATTAATCATCTAATGTGTCCCAAGGCATCACAAAATTATTGATTAATATTTTTTTGCCATTATATCTGCTTAACTGAAGTTTTCATTCAGGCCCATATGTTACTTAGACTCTAGTATCACATCTTATCTTTGATTATGCCATGGCCTGGGTGAAAACTCAATTATTATTTGCTGGAAGGTAGTTAATTATTTTCTGATGACTGTAAGGCTCAGACGTAATAGACTTATTACTCTTGAAATGAATATCAACCTCCACCGAGCTATCTATTGTTTTAGTTACTGTTGAACAACATGCAGTCAGTACTCTCAGCAACTGTTTTTGTAAGAAGGTTGGTTACTTGATTAATTAGTGAAAGATACAGATAACAGGTTTGTGTGTAGATTGAGTATTTAATCACATTAGGGAAGCAGCATTGTGTTTGTAGAATGCAAGCATCAATTCTTGTGACTGGCCTTGGTTCTAATGAACTGGCACATGGTTTGCTTTATGTAGGATATTAATTCCCACTGGGCGCACCTTCAATAATGTGTTTCCTATATATTTTGGATTTGTTTAAATTTCTCTCACACACTAAAAACTGTAGAGCCCAGCTTGCTGTCAATTTAAATAAGTAAAAGAATAAAGACTTTTAAACTGTATGTCACGGTATACTAATAGATAATAATAATTTAAACTTTATTAACCCCATGAAGAAACCTTTTTAGACTATTTAAGATATCAAGGGTTCACGGTTCAGTGTCTTGTCCAGGGACAATTAGACATGTTGCCAGGAGGAACCAGGAGTCATACCACTGACCCTGTGGTTCATGCACAACTTCTTAACCAACTGAAGTACAGCCAACCGGCACAGAGGAATCTTAAGGTCTAATGTCTTGGTTCAAGAATGTACTTGGTTCAAGAATTCTTGGAGATATTTAGCCATGCTAGTATAAAGATTTCATCTTTTTGGTCAGTTCACTGGATCAGACTGAAATATCTCAACAAATATTGGTGGAATTGCTATGAAATTTTACTAGGAGGATAAAACCTACTGATCTTAATGCTCCCCTAACATTTCCTCTATTGCCACAATGACATTTACATTTTTTATTTTGAATGATATGGCTTGAAAAAAAAACTGATTTCCATGATCTTTGATAAATTGGTCATTTGGTCCAGATGAATTGAAAAACTTTATCTTTTTTTGGTGATTTTTACCATATATCAATATTATAGTGGAAGGAGGCTCCAGATTCTGGTTTACATCCAAAAACTGCGCATGCTGCACACGACTGGCATATTTACTGTCAGCTGATAAAAGTTTAGCAAAGACTTATTCCTGTCATTCAACATTTTGTTCTGGCTGACTTCAGGTCAGTGCTTCCAGGTATCAGGTTTCAGCATGCAGCGCCGAGCTCTGCAATTGCATATTGAACTGTGATTGTTTGGGATTTTCAACATAGATAATCTCGTGGTCTCTGCCTAATTTTGAAATCAAGCTTTTCAAGAAGTGAATCTACACCAGCCCCCTTCAGCAGAACAATGTGAAAACACCCTGTTAGTGACAAACTCTGCACGTACACAGCTCTATAGGTTGCATATAGTATAGTTACAAGTCAAGTAACTTAAGTTAAATTTTGTTTATGTTTAGAAGGGTAATACAAAACACATAGCTCCTGTGTCAAAGTAAACACACCATTCTATTCTATTTTAGCTTTATCTCTCAATCCATGAAAAAACTGTTTTCATAATCAAATATATCTGTCTTCCAACATAATGTCTCTGGGAGGTGTCCTGAAGGATGTCCCGCTTGAAAAATTTGGGCAATTACTGTATTTGCAACTCAGCTTATTTGGAGAAGTATCTCTCTCGTATTGCTTTGTCCCTACAGTATCTCTGAGTGTCTGTCATGGATACCATTAGTAACTTTCCTCAACTCAATTGCGAACCCTCTCACACATACATCAACACACTTGTATGCGTGTCTTGTTTTTGTTTTTGTCTTTTTTTACCTTCGGTTTCCTGCCCTAGGGGTCACTCTGTGACGTTAGGTTCTGTGTGACAGTGTGTATACCTGTGTAATGTCAACTCTGTGTAAGAGAGAGGCAGAAGAAGGCTGAAAGGTGGTGTTTTGTAGACTCAGTGTGGGAAGTGGAGGATTGAGTACTGACAGATTAACAGAAGAGGCCCTAATAGGGTAGTTTGAAAACAAACAGAAACATAATTTCGGAAAGAGAAAACCATGAACAAAAGAAAAACACTATTAGTCTCTATTAGAAGAAATAGAGACCAGCACATAATATAATATGTTGATAACTTCATGTATCCCGTGATCATTCACTTGTGAACACAAAAAAATCACTATTTATTGCCAAGATCAAATTAAGAGACAAAACTCAAACATTTTTCAATTAAATTAAGTCAGTTTGACCAGGTTTGAAGGGAATATAATGCACCAAAATGCTTTAAAAAACTTCAGATTTTTCTGATTGTTGAATAGGTAAATGTAATTTATAAATACATGTACAGTACATATACTGTATATGTATATATATATATAGTCAAGGTGTGGCCAAAGGTTTGGACACACCTTTTCCCTGTTTTTTCATTATTTCTTTCATATAAATAGCCCAGAATATGTATTATCTATCTATCTATCTATCTATCTATCTATCTATCTATCTATCTATCTATCTATCTATCTATCTATCTA
>JAUMHL010000004.1:9094061-9105771 GCA_032362345.1 Sandelia bainsii
AATTTGTGACATTTCTTGCCTTATTAATGTGCTTTAGACCATCAGCTGTTTTGTGCAGAAGAAGGGTAGGTTTAGAGTCAATAGCCCTATTAGTGCTAGTACAACTACTCTTCAAATTCATATTATGTCGAGAAACACTCTGTTAAACTAAAGAGAAAAGACAGTCCATCATTACTTTTGGAAATGAAAGTCATTCTAAAACTATCCTTTTGTCCAGTGAGTCCAAATTTGAGATTTGGGGTTTTTGAGAGTGATGGAGTGCTGAATCAGATAACTTAGCCTTCACAATCATTGATCTAAATCCAGTTGAGATGGTTTGGGATGTTGGACCACAGAGCTAAGGAAAAAGCCGCCAACAAGTACTCAACACCTCTGGGATCCATTCCAGGTGACTGCCTCAAGACACAATGCCAAGAGTGTGCAAAGCTGTCATCAAAGCAAAAGGTGGCTACTTATAAGAATCGAAAATATAAAACATATTCTAGATTGGTTAACACTTTTTGGTTTTCTATATAATTCCATACATGTTCTTTCACAGTTTGGATGTCTTCAGTATTAATGTACAAAACTGAAGGAGAAGGTGTTTCCAAACTTTTGACTGGTAATTTACATTTATAAATCATCTATACTAAAGTGAACCCTTAGCTAAGCATGAAAGAAGAAACAGTACTTTACTGCAATGGGGGGGTTGTTTTGTTTTTTTGCCAGTTTACCTCAAATTTCTTCTCTTTGGCAGTAAAAAATATCCCTTATGTGTGAACCCACTGACCTCAAGGGTTTACATCTACATTCTCACACACACACTCACACTGCTAATGGCTGCGGCAATTACACTGTGCCTGAATTCAATAGTATAATTGAAATGATGTCAGGGATAACAGTATAGCAAGGCTTGGCTTTCAAAACCAGACAAAATACCACTGTGCCACCATGTACTCACCAGTCCCCACATCCTGCCTCACAAGGACAAATAAGATGAACATGTGTTTTGCTTGTGTATGTCTGCCTGCATGTAATTATGCATATACAAATGCACTGTATATAGTGTAGGTGCATATATTACTATCTAAATTCTATACATTTATATTGTGTATGCCTGTGCATAATACCACTGTTTAATTTTAATATTCCTACTGTTTGAACTTCCTGTTAATTTTTTGTTGACCTTTTACTGCCTAAAGCTACTAATACACCCTATGCTGCACATGAAAAGAATCATGAAAAGAATATCTCTCAGAATTTCCCCTCTCATGCCCACTCCTCCATGTTTGGGTTTTGTTGTGTGACAACACTTTTTTTTTAAGTGTGGGGGGGATTCCTTGTTTTCCTAGAGAATTTAGGTCAGTCTGGGTCAGGAACTGTTGCTTTTGTGGTTCGGCAAAGCCCTTTGAGACACTGTATATGATATTGGTCTGTGCAAATAAACTCAACCTGACTTGTTTGCAACTACCACACAGTTATGAGGTCTGTGTGTTTTCCAATCTGAGTGGTTGTCTCTGTCTGTTCACTGTCCATCAGTCCTCATCACGGTCCCATGATTTGCTATTATTTGTTTCCCTCTCTGCTTACTAAAAAGGTCACCTGGCATTTACCATGAGGTTTTAATCGCCATGTAAGCTGGAGAACACGCAAAATGGCTTTTACCGTAATAGAATTTTGGGGGCCTTAATTTTTGCCAGCTGTGTGCTGTTTGGCTTTGGTATTGACAGAAATGTTGACGGACCACAAGCCTACCCATGAGGAACCCCTCAGAAGAGTAGGACCATAAATGCTGCTTCTGAATGAGTTTTAATATGGATCAGATTTTGATTATTATTATCATCACCTAATTCTACATAGGTATGCAAGCACTTAAAAGCTACCCCCTTGGAGGCAGAAGATGATTGAAATGGCAATGTGTGCCTGTGGCTTGTAAAAAACACTTCGCATTTCCCGAGTCATACAATCCCTTTGCATGTGTGAACACTCCACATTCAATTCATCACCTTGTATTATTTCCTCACCCCAGTCACCCTCAGATGTATAAACACACACCACTCCTCTCATTCACCTTTCCTCTCCTGTAAAACTGCATCAAAGGCAATGAGTGATAAAGTATTTGTGTTACAGGTAATTTGTTAACAACATATATAAAAACACCAGGGAACATCAGGAAACAAGGTAATAAATTTATCAGTATGCCTGTTTCAGCCTATTGCCTTTGTCAGTGTTTAGACAGTGTGCTGCTGAGTCATAAATTGCTTTTATGTAGCATGTGTTGATGGAATTTCCTTTTTCTCTACATTGAATCAAAAAGAGGCTTGATTACAAGAGATATAGAGCGAGACCATTGCCATACGTTTAAAACTTAAAGCCAAGTTTTAAAAGATTAACACAGCATTTTAGTTCAGTTTAAATGTTTCTGAGAATGACTTTGGACTTATGATGTCCAAGGTGCTGCAGGTGATCTGTCTTCCACTCTTGCTTTGCTTTGTAATGGTTACCTACAGTAAACAGTAGTTCTAGATACCTTTCATTTCTATCAGGATGCCAGCACTGGGATGAATGACAGTCTACCAAGCACTCAGGCCAACAAAGTGATTTTCCATTACCTGACCTACAGAGTACTTATTACATTGATTTGACTGTTTCTTGGTCCTCAGTTGAAATTAAATTGACTTAAGCTGCATTTCACATAGAAACTGCTATTATTCACTTATATGTAATGCAAATGTTAGTGTATGTTTAATAATACCATTTTATATTATCTTCTTGTAAAACTGCCCTGTTTTACAATGGCAAGAAAGTGTTTGGAAACACCTACACACTAATGTCCTGTTTTCTTATCATGTTTTGTTGGTTTTATTCAGTCAAATGGTTTTAAAGGGTTCGCATGTGCTCTGCATCTGACAGGCTGTATGTTCTTTGCTTGCATCCAACACCTGAAATTTGGATTCATCAGTCCACAAAAAATGGTTCCAGTCATTTAAAGTCCACTGTTTGTACATCTTGTCCCACTGCAACTTTTTCTCTCGATTTGTTAGCCTTAGTAAGGCCTAACTCTGAGTCTCCTATGCATAGTGTCTGTGAGCACTGGTTTCTCTATAGTTTTATTCAATGATGCATCTAATTCAGAGGAAGTGAGGCATCTGTTTCTGAAGGAGAACACTTCAGAAACAGATGCTGACACTGTATTTGTCTTCTTGGATAGGTGGGCCTTCAACTATGTCTTCTGTCCAGTTGCAGAATGTCTCTGTAAAGGGCTAGACTGGGATAAAAATTCTGCCCTACCACCATCAGACACCTTGCACATCCATGCACCTGGTCCACTAAAACTTTTTCCCCCTTGTAGGTTAATAAACAGAGGTATACATGTCAGCATAATGTTTTAACAGACAAATTATATAGCCCTTTTTAACTTAAAATGAAAACAAAATTAATGTTATTACAATATGCTGAGCCAAATTTAACGTGCAACTGCATTAGTAGCTACAATTTGACACTTTGCTGACACAGGAGATTTGATTGAACCATCACAGTGTCATTACAGAAAATGAACTACTGGGCTGCTCTCCATGCTTTAAGGGCCAGCACAGTCAAAAATATATATATAATTACAAAAATCATAATTACATCGGCCCAAAAGTGTGTTGGCCCACAGGGAAAATGTCTGGGGTACTAGATTATCGGTCCAGCCCTGGCTCTGGAGACTGTAGTGCACATCTTTTAAAGAAATCATTAATTTCTTGGCAATATCTCACAGAGGACAACATTCCTTTCTCAAGACAAGTATAAACTGATGTGTTTCTACGGAAAGTAGTTTTCGTTTGGCCGTTGTTAGTTAGAATTTACACAGAAAATGACAGGTGACTCTCCCTATGGAGGAAGAGCCAAATTTAATTATTGGTTTATTGGACATGAACTTATTCTAAGATGTTTCAGCACCTGGAAAGATATGCATGATTAATTTAAGGCCATCCACACTTGAACTTCTGGACAAATTAGATAGTTGCAAACCCTTCCAGTTTAACACTTGAGTAGCAAATGGTAGTTATTTTGTAAAAGGTAATCTTTGAAGTTTTAGATGATTTACCTGCTAATTAAATTGTTACATACATGATAGAACACTGTGTACCTTATATTTATGTAATTGCATAACACATTATAGCTTTCAGGTGGCTCTATTTAAGGAGACTTTGACTTATGGAATGTGTGGGTAGCGTTTGCTAGGTAATGGTATATGATTGTTAAAAGAACTAAAACATACACAGTGTTTTCCTACTGAGTCCTTAAATTGATAATTTATTTAATATAGTAAGGCACTCAAGACCAACTATTCCAAAGACATTTGTCTTGCTCTAGTCTTCCAGATGGATCAAACTAACTTTGTGGTGTCAGTGACATAAGTCACACTGTACATGTCATGTGCAATTATGACACGGTGTCTCCTGTTACAAAGCTAAGCTTGTGCTGCTTTGCTGTATTAATGCTGGCAGACACAACCTATTTTTAACTCTGTTAGTACACATGGATATTATCATGTCAAATGTTGGTTTCAGACCAAACAGTGTCACAAATTAACCACGGTATGATCAACACATTTGGTAATTGCATTGCTAATATTTAATAAATAAATTATATAGTTACAGTTTCTTATGAAGTTGTTAGTGACCACTGGGGATATTTTAGAAAGGAGAAAAAAAAATCCAGTAGATGATGTTGTTATTCTCTAATTCTTTTCACATGCAGAGTCTTATTATGGTTAATAGCATCTAAAAATTAAAACCTAATCATAACAGAAAAAATCTTTGCATGCAAGTTGCAAGTTGAATGTGGGTTTCTAAATATAAGACAACTTATATAACTCAACCCAATGATCAATAACTATCCTGTACATCAGAGAACAAAAGGTTGTGACATTTTTAATTTTGTATGTTTGTATGTCAGGAACATGTCACTATCACATCAGCTCTACTCAGTTACTCCTGCACTGTACTACAGTCACTCATCAGCTCCATGATTTTTCCTGATTATCAAAACATCCACTGACATCATCATTCCTCTTTTTTACCACATACAAAATCATAAAACACAAGAACTCACTGTTCTTTTTTCCTTGCCTCTTTTATTGTTTGTCTCTTTCTCTCTTGACTCTTTTTCTCTTTTATTCCCTCGTTTTTCTTCTTATGTCCACATTTTATTACGAAGTGTCTCTTTCTACTTTTAACATTTGCGAAGTACCTGAAATCTGGCATTCAGTGGGCATTCCTCTTGTAGCTGACAGCAATAAAGGTGGGGAATAGCCTTGAAAGGCATAATGAATGCAGGTTAAGTCAGGTCAACAGTCAAATTTTAATAGATCATTACCCATTATTTCTGCAAAAGATCAAGTGGTCTGCTAGACATAATTTATTGTTCCACCAAATTTTGGTGTGTTCACATACGCATACGCTAATTGCAAGAAAAATAAGAGAGCCACACACATCAACTTTTTCCATGGTTTTCAGACAGAGAAATAGAAACATAAAACACAAGGTTTCAGAATCAGTTGCAGAGTACCAGCTCTTCTCTTTGAAGATGATTAGTGTTCAATTATTACTGAGTTCTGTGTGTAGTTAGGTTTAGAAGTATTGAAATGTAAACATGTCCTGTCTTATGCTTTGGCTTTTTCAGTATTTGGCCAATACCACAGTCTTTCTCTTATCTTAACCAGGGCCTTGAGTTGACTAAACATAAGATCACATCACTAGACTATCAAGACATGGTAGCTTGCATTAGCAGCTATGAACACTAACCACTAACTGGGCCAATAAGTGTGAATAACCTAAAATATAATGAAGGTGCTGGTGATCAGTACATCATTAATACCCAGTTGACAGAAGCAGAAGTCGAGGGTAGAGCTGAAGAATGACATTGAGCACAGTGTCACATTTTTTTGTTTTCACATTTTCACAGCACAAAGAAGATGGAAATGAAAGCATGGCCTCCTAAGCAAAATCATATGCAGAATCCAGGGGGCAAAAATATTTTTTTCTACCTTTTGCAGTTATGTTTGCATATTTTTCACACTTAAATGATTCAGATCATCAAACTAATTTTAATGTAACACAAAGATAACCTGAGTGAATACAAAATGCTGTTTCTAAATGAGGATTTTATTGATTAAGGGGAAAAAAGGAAAAAAGTCTAACCCTGCCTGGCGATGTGGTGAAAGTTGAAAAATGAAATGTGAAAAGCTGCGATGATATAAGTAGCTTATAGTAAAAGGTAACAAATGAGAATTCTGATTTGAAAGGTACAGCACAAACATAGTCCTACATAACCATCAATTGGAGACCTTAACAAAAATAAACAAAAATTTAAATATACATTGATATTACTATTGAAATCTTTTTTATTTTGCTGTCATAAGCATGTTTAAGAAAAAAAATATATCCAATTTGTCTAATTTGAGATACATGTTTAAAAAGGTAAAACCTTCAAAATAGCAATAGTGTGTTTAGGGGAAACCTCCTATACACAGGGCTCTTTCTGCGAAAAGGTCAAATCAGTCATTCGTGCAGTTCTTTTTCCTTTCCTTTTCTTACCATCCCCTCATGCCCTACCAGCCAGTCTTACTCCCTGTGTTTATAAGTTGGCCCATGTATCATAAGCTAAAACTAAGCTGCCCTTTAGCTCATGTAGAAATAGCTGGAAATCCTACTGTTTCAGAGCTTTTATACTATTTTGACAGCTCCTTCTTTCTTTCCATCACCCCCATGAGCACTGGAAACTGGCGGTATGTATGTATGCATTGCACTCTTTTCCCATAAGCTGACATGAAAGATATTTCATAACTTGTTTTGTGAGATGCCAAGGTGGTCGGTGAGATATCACTGTAACAGTACCATGTGCCTATAAAAGAAAGAAATCCTGTATTCTTACAGTTCTGCAATGTATGGGTTTGTGCCAGTAAAAAGTCACATTTAATTTAGCCTTGTGCTTGGTGCTGGCAAAAAGGCTCCCACTGGACTAGGCAGAAGTGAAACTCACACCAGAGACAAAAGGCATAATCATCAGAAAAGCAATGCTTTCTGAAATGTAGAAATTCATTCATGACCAAGTTTATGTTGTGAACCATTGTTTTCCTGTGCTGAAACATGTGCCGTTGTTTTGTTTTAACTAAGAACAATAGAGGATAGATAATGTTGACATACAGGTTTGCCTTTTTTCTGCCTTTTTAGGTAAAAGTCTGACAGATGGTAAAACAGTAAAATACCATTGTCCAAAGTGATCTTTTAGTAAGATTATCTTTGTTTTTCTCTTCATTCTCTCCTTTCTTCTTTCCTACCATGTTTATCTCTCTACCAGGTGAGGTTCTGAGCTTGATGGATGATTTGTTCTCTGGTTTGGGTTCATCCTGTGTTGTTGCCGGAAAGAGGAGTGGAGACCATCCTCACTCTGTTCTATATTCAGTGGTCTTCAAGTGCCTGGAACCCGACAGTCTATATAAGTAAGTCTGCCGGAGCTCTTTTTCAAGTTTTCTGTCAATTGAGTAACTGATTTATTGTGGCTGTTTATTTCTTCACAGTCTGAATAAACACGAGGCATGCATTTTTTTTGTGTTGTAAATGTTTCCTGCGCAGGTCTGTAAAGTACTGAAGGTCCCTAACTATTTCCAGATCTCATAGGCTAAATATAAACAGATGTTAAACTTACGTAAATTCAAATTACGAATCAATTAAGTTATATACATCATACTAGAAGCTTGAAGCTGTCCAACCAAGGTGGGTGGTTTTGAGTGCCCCTATCTGACCCATCTCTGCCCATCTCTTTGACTACAAAACTGGCTCTTGAGAAATTACATTTCACCTTTCTGATGTACAAGTGTGGAAGCAAGAGTAGGAGAGAAAACAGACCATACTGTGTATTATATAATTTTTCTCACCTCTATGGATAAAGGTAGAATCAAACTTCAAATAATCACTTGATGTACTGGTCCACAAAGCAGATCAGTATGCTGTAGTGGTATATTTTACAAAATAAACTTGACTTACTATATTAATCAATTGACAGAAGCTTTCACCTTCTTACGCCCCCTTTTATATGTTACCAAGCTAAGTACAACCTGTGTAACTTAAAGCAGTTTGACCCTAAATAGTACTAAAAACTTGCTTGACTACTGTGTGACAAAGTTTAGCTTTAAGCACTGCAGTAGTATACAGACTGACAGGTCACCCCCTCAGGCCTTAATGTAACTGTATGTGCTGGCTGCTGAAACTATTCAGTACATCAGTACCAGGACAACCAGTACAACTCATACAAACTAAGTTCACTCTGCAGATGCTTTTACCATCTCTCATACACATTCAGCCTCCCTTGACACTTCCTGTACATGCTGAACTTTAGCAATTATGCTGAAGAATGTCGAGCACACCAGAACTTTGGGACTCACCTATTTTGTTCATATACTAGAGACAGACAATACATTCAATGTTTGTTAGTCTGTTAGCTTGTTAGATCATTAGATTGTTAGCATGTTAGCTTGTGGATATTACCTGCTACAAAATCAATAATCTGAAATTTACACCATTTATGCTGTAAAGGGTCACCGGTGGGGATGTGACCTAAAGATTCTCTCTCTCTTCTCTCGAGAAAGACTAAGGTGATAAAGATGTGCACCTCTATCCTTATTTTTAAAAGAGATAACATCTGCCCTGTCTTTGCAATGGCTAGATTTGTGCTAGCTTAATTTGGCACAACTGTCACCTTGTAACTCAGTGATGAACTGATTAGAATATGGGGGCCAAAGGTCAAGGTCCCACTGACTTCTCGTTCATCCTGTTCTTGCTTGTGAACGCAATTTGTGAAGAACACTTTAGAGGAATTTCTTCAAACTTAGTACAACTGTCCAATTGTGAGTCAATGATGAACTGATTGGTTTTTGGTGGCCGAAGGTCAGAAGTCACCTTCATCCAATCCTTGTGAACTGATATGTCAGGAATGCATTAAGGGAATTTCTTCAAATTGCCACACCTGTCACTAGGATCACTTGGACTCCAGGATGAACTGATTTTGGTGACCGAAGGTCAAAGGTCACAGTCACCTCATTTTCATCCAATCTTGTTGTTAATGGCGTGTGTGTCTTAAAGGAATTTCTTCAAATTTGGCACAATTTGTCACTTGGGTCAAGGATGAACTGATTAGATTTTGGTGGTCAAAGGTAAAGGTCAGGTATGTCCCATTCTTGTCAGTTACTCTCATCAATGCTATATTTCAGAAATGCCTGGAAGGAATTTCCTTACATCTGGCACAAACATCTGCTTGGCCTCAACTTATTTTAAATATGAGTCTGGACAGACATGCGTGTAATCTACAAACTCATTGGTTAGCAGAGGCATACAACCATAATGCAGTAATTCTAGTTTATTTGCTGTTTATTATTTTCTAGTTTTAGTATTAAACTACTACTAGAACTAGAAAATAATAAACAGCAAATAACCTTACCATGACTGCACTATTGAGTATTTTGTATACTCACCTATACTATTATGTGACATTTCTCTTGGTCTTGGCTCACAATTTGTGCAACCCAATTGACTTGATCCTTTTTTCTGACCACAGTTTTATGAGTTCAGTGTTTCCCATTACCATATAAAGACCTTTCATTAAACATTATGTTGTGGTCATGTTTGCATCTTTCCAAACAACAATGACTGGGCGAATATCAGCAATACCACATCCTCCCCTGGGTGTCTACAATTCCCACTGCAAATGTTATTTTGTTTCAGGGGGTGAATTTTGTTACCTACTGCTGATGAACAGCTGGCTCAAGTTAAGGCAAAGCAGGAAAGCATACTCACTCTCAACGTGGTTGATGCTTCCATTCTTTAATGCTTTATTTGGCAGAGTAAAACAGTGGGAATAGAAGGATCCATGTTAAGAGGCCCTACAACTTAAAAAAACATTCTGTCTGAGATCATTCTGTCTCTGTAGGTTTTGGGTTTTTAACTAACCAATAAACTTTACTTAAAGTCATTACCATTATGGTCATCACCATAACACTTTAAGATTCTGAGCATGCCTTTAAAAATCCACATGTTACACTGCCTAACAGTAGTACACTGTAAGCAACCAGAAAAAAAGAAACATGAGCATATTTAGTTCAATATGCAGTTCAGTTTTCCTTAAACAGATATTTTATTACCTGACATTACAAATTTTGAGTTCTGATGTGAATAATAGTTTACATAAAATTACCACAAAACTCATTCAACATGTTTTTTTCTCCAAAGGGTATTATTGCGATGTGTTTTTCCTATGAACACAATTTGCCTACATGTTGAAATAAAGTTGTAAGAGCAATCATCAGACGGGACCCAGATGTTGTTGTGGCTGTTATTAGACACATGAAACACACTGTCTTCTTGGTGTTTTGCTGTCTTATCAGGTTTTTTTAGGTTAGGTTTTATATTGATCTGACATGGTGGCCTTGGTTTGTTTTGGGAACCTCAATGTTGCCCATCAGAAAAAAAAATGTAAAAAGCAGCTCTTAAAGCTAAGGGAAGCCTCTTTTAGTGATGCTTTCCTTACATGTAGGTACCATACTAGTTGCAAAAACCAAATTACAGCTGTTTAATTAGACCATTTCCATTTAATATAATAATGCAAAAGACTTTATAAAAACACAAATTCACATGGCTCTGGTTGCTATGATGACACACTGACTGCAAGATACACCAGTACAGGAAATAAAATAATCCTAACCCCACACTGCATAATTGAACTAAATGAGCTTTAATAATGTTTATGAAAATACAGGAGAAGTTTATTTAGTTGTGGCAAACTGTAACAGAGCATTGATACAGGTGGGAGGTGAGGTTTTGTCACATGCACAAGGCTGGTTTCACACAGTTACTTTGCATTAAAAAACACAATACGCTGCATTGATGGGGTGAGCTTTTTCTTATATTGCTTACACAATGAAATATGAACTAGGAAGTCCAGGTGGAGGAATGGATTCATGTGTTTGAAGGTTATTAGATGGCAAAGCACCAGTGTGGTGCTACTTCCCAAGAACAAGCTCAAAGTTCACACAGATTAAAATTAACAAGCGCACATTCATAGTTCACAATGTTAAATACGAAACTATCACACCACAGTCTTACTGTGTAATTTCCATGAGATACGTTGTTGAAGCGGCTTCTGTGATTGATATAGACCTGTTGGCTCTGAAACACAGCTAAACACAGCTCACTTTGTATGGTCCCTGAATGCCACACATACATTGAGTGAACAATGCCAGGGGGGCAAGATGAGGGAGAGCTGGCGGATGACCAGAGTAGGGACACACATTGAGTTAACAAAGCCTTTGCCACTTACGCATAAACACACTTCCTTCATTTAAATGAAAGACTAGGACTGGATTATTTCTCACAGAGCAAATATCAGTGTGAATCCGACCTAACAGGACATTTGTATTGCTGTTTGTGTGTGGGTATATTGGATGAATTATATCTCCCAACAACACAGCTGGAACAATATTTTTTTATTTTTAAAGTAAATTTTTTATTTAATACATATTTTAATATTTAAGTAACAAGGTACCATGGTGTAGTGGTTAGCACTGTTGCCTCACAGTTAGAAGGACCCGGGTTCAATCCCCAGGTCGGCCTTTTGTGGAGTTTGCATGTTCTCCCCGTGTCTGCGTGGGTTCTCTCCGGGTACTCCGGCTTCCTCCCACCATCCAAAG
>JAUMHL010000004.1:9124215-9144183 GCA_032362345.1 Sandelia bainsii
GATATAATATCACTGTAGTGTGAACCTTTTACGTTTTCCATAAATTTCACCCGAAAGCCAAATATCCCTAACTTTTTTGTGAGTAGTATATATTGTTTGTGTCTTACAGTTGTACATACAGTACTATCCAACATCTATCTGTAGACATGTTTCTATGATGTTTGTATGCTCAAAATGTTGTTGTTGTTGTTGTTATAATCTGCTAATAATGTCAATAACTTAACTGGGTGGAACTGTATTGTTATGGTTCATCTTGGTTTTCCAACTGGAACACCAACGCCAACTTAGGTGTGACGTCATTCCCATCTCTGACTTTCATGATACATAAAACACAGCATTACATTTGATGTTTTAAGTGGCTTGTGATGAATACAAATACTGTAGCTTTGGTGATCACCATCATTGTGTCAGACCAATATTTTGGTTCGTGTCCAAACTCTGCAAACATTTAGATCAGTTTTAACTGCACTTTATGTTAGCATGGTAAATTAAGAGTGTATAGTATTATATATAGTATCCGCTTTGAACCTTTGTTTATATGGCAAAAAAATGAAGTGTTCTCACTGACAAAATTAATTGTATTTTGTAGCTATAAGCAAATTTAAAAAATTTGATGAAGTAAAACAGATGATTCCAAAATAAGTATGAAAGAAGCATTCACCAAAGGCTCAGTCTTTGCAAGCAAAGATGGGTTGTGGCTCCCCATTTTGTGACAAACGGTTTAAAAATAATATTTCTTAATGTAAGATTGCAGAGAATTTTGTTCTAATTCAGAGAAATCACAGTGTGTAACAGCCACGGGAAACATCAGTTGAATATGCGTGACCTTTGATACCTCAGACACCATTACATGTCAAACCATCATGCTACCATGATGAATATAGCCACATAGGCTTATTGGAGTCCTTTGGAAAAATGTCACTTAACACAGTTGGTTGCTGCGCCCAGAAATGCAACATTAATCTTTATTAAGGAGAAAGCCATGCATCAATTCTCTGCAGAAACCACCAAATTGTCTGGGACCAAGTTCCTGCATCTCAGATGGACTGAAGTTGTCAGATAAGTTCATGTTTCAATTTGTCTTTGGGAAAAATGGACACTGCATTCTCAAAACATTTTAGAGAGACATACTGTATGCTGCCATCAAGGCAATTTTGGGAAGTCAGCTGATATTTCCGTAGGACAATACCAAGTCTCTGCATGGCTTCACAGATCAGACCCAGAGTCTTTGTGCCTGAGTGGTCTGTGTGCAGTTCAGGTGAGTTTCCTGTTGAAAATGTAGTGCATCATGAAGTGGAGAATCAGACAACGGCAAACACGAACTGTTGTGCAGCTGAAATCTTGTATTCAGCAAGAATGGACAAATGTTCCACTTGCAAAATGCAACACTTTTGCAAGCAGTTCTCAAAGATTGAACAGTGAAAATGAAAAGGAAAGTTTATGTAACACAGTGGTGAACACGCCTCAGCCCTGTGCTGCTGGTATCAAACTCTAAATTAGCTTATATTTACAAAATAAGTTGTAAAGATTCAAGCAACATAACAAATTGCAGATTTTAGTGGTTACTGCATTTTAGAAGTAGCAACCTTTCTTGAAATGGGATTTATAATATAATGTAAGGCACAAATCACTGATAACCAGAAAACTGTACACATTCCCACAATGTCGTGTGTTATTGTGTTTAAACAACTTTTTGGTTTAATAGATTTAGTTTAACATTTTATGTAGGCTTTTATACAAGCCTAAATTTGAGTTTAAGGAGGCGTAAGGAGGTCAAGCCAGCAACAGCACTATGTGGCAACAATGATAATTGAGGCAAACCTCGTATGACATGGTTTTGATCAGCTGATATGACCTTACGTCTCATATCCTGTGCGAACTAAGACAGACCTCCCCGAAGAGAAGTCCCTGGAGTTCAAACCACTGTAGCGAAGTTGCAAAATATCACAGCAATATTTGGATCAGAATTAATTAGCATGATGGTAAAATTAAGCACAGATGAAAATGGCTGTGATCATTTCCCATGTTCACAGATGCAGAATGCATTGTTCTTTCCCAGGTTTTACCCAATTCATATGATCCAGTTGAACAATATTTACATTTAGCTGGAAAGGGGGAAATCATTCACTGAACTAACAGACAGCTATCCCATATGAATTACTCTAATTTATATCATTAACTAAAGGTGGCTATGCCTCTCTGCATGTGAGCTGCTGGGAAGCATTTTCTTTTTCCATCTCCCTCAACAAACTATTCCTTTAAGCTCAGATCCAGTTTCTTTCCAGTCATGCAACATTAACTGCACTTTAAAAATCAGTAGCTTGATGTTCATTCTCACAAATTAGGCCATTAACGTCATTGGTGTGCCAGGAACAGCACTCACATCTCCATGCCAATGTATCAATGAAAGTTTAAAGAATGAATTCCTTTTTTATAACCACCTCAGCGCTTCTTTTTTTTATTTTGAAAGAGCTCACTATGAATCTTCAATGACCTTCAGAAGAAAGAGACCCTTTAGAGGCAAACAAGAGTTAAAATTCTGTATAAAGCAACACCAACATGAACATGAACTTATACAGGATGTTTTCAGAAATGATAAAAAACAATATAACCATCAAAGAACTAAGCACACTCGTCCAACTTATGTTCACTTTAACCAGTGTTTTATTTCTACACAATAAATGACAGCAAAATGAACATGATATTCATCTTTATGACTCCTCCTTATGAAAATATACTACACATCAGACATGTTTTGCCATGTACCAGAGCACCAAAAATATATATAATTGCAACTGTGAAAACAGAGAGAAACATCGACTGAAACATAAAAGTCCATTCTGTTGTATATGTGCCTGAAAAAGTGCATACTGTGTAAGAACCAAAGAGAGAGGAGGCCATCAGATGGAGTGAGGGACTACTGAGTCTGATGGCTACCTTTACAGTGTTGGTGAAATTCTCAGCAAACACAAAGGCAATATGGATAAGACTCAACAATATACAGTATGGAGTGTGGAGAAATGAAAGCTGTTGGCTGGTGCCAGTCGGCACAGACAAAATGAAAACTTCTTAATGCATAAAAGAATTAGTCAAGTTTGATTATGAGGATCAATTTCAACTCCTAAGCCCCCGAAATGATCACTATGATTTTAATAATCTTGACAACAAATAAATAATTTATGACTCAATGGATAACTTCATGGTTTACAACAGTGCTTGTACTAAGCCATTCTGAACAAATAAATGCTGACAGCGAGTGGTGTAGTAAAGCATCACAGGTCTTTTTTTTTTTTTTACATTTTTTTCTGTCTTGCAGGTGATAGTTTGACACAATGCACAACATTTTCACGGTTCATCTCTTTGTATAATAGTTATGATAAAAATTAATCCAAGAGCTACTCCCAAACAGTTAGTACATAGGTTGCAAATACAATCATCATATAATATTATTATTTACATCTTAAAATATATTTGTTGAGCAATCAGGTATGAAACATCGCAGTAATACCACTAGATATCCATGTAATATGTAAATACATTTTTTGTACTTCCCACTTAGAAAAAGGGATAATTCACCTTTTTTATATATTGAGGGATTAGGAAACAGACATAAATGGACCATTCTATAACCAGAGGCCTGTGAGAGGTCCTTGGTACTCATGTGTTACGATACACAATGAAAATGTCTTATAACAAAATGGCACATCAGTATTTTTCTCCACACTGTTTTGAGCGAAAACATCACGGCTTCAGACACGCTTTCTTACACTCCCCATTGCTTTGTAATGAGTTAGACACTGCAAAGTTTCTGCCATTTTTAGACGAGTAATACAACAACCAGGTGTTAAATTAGAAACAAAGGAGTGACTGTTGGTGGAAAGTGTGGAGAGGTAATAAAGCCTGTCATAGAAGAGTGCTCTACAAATTATATTATGTGATAAGCATAGGCTCTAGAAGGAGAACTGTGTTCCTTCAGCCTAACTTCAAAAGGCTCTGTAAGCTGGGCAAACATCCTCTCTCATTTTCACAGGGCCAGCTTGACCTTGGCCGCCCTATGCAGGCATACCTGACAGTGACAGATGAGGCAGTGTGTCGAGGAGTGGGGAGGTGGAGATGAGGGGAGGGAGGGGTGCTGGGAGTCCCAGAGAGGAATGGCTGCCACCCCTAGAAGAAACTCTGACTCATTGGCCTCGGCTTGTTGCCAGTCAGGCCCCCTGGCCCAGGGGCTGCCTCTGTGAGTACACATTTTCACACCTGGACAAATAATTAGACAGGCCAGGAAAAGCAGCCCACCCATTCCTACCTCTCTCCATACTCACTTTCTACTTTTCCGCCTTCCAAGAATACTCTAGCTGGTGAAGCTTTGACTGCCTCTGACCCCTAGTACTGACACCTCACTCTTTGCCACTTGCCCATTTTCTCCTGCCCTCATCTGATTGTGTACATATATTCTTTGTGCTGAGAGCTGGCTCTCATAACATTATTTGCTATATTATACATTTATGTAATTGACCATTATATACTTGGTTTTCTTTTCACATCTCCTTGTACATATGGCTAATGTTTGCATTAAAAACAAAAAACAAATAAGAAACAAACAAACAAACAAACTTTACATTCTGGTTTAAAGGGAAAAAGATGCACTCAGTAACTTTTAAACATGGTGAATCCTCATTGGATGCAAGCATTGCCCATCTACACTTAATGACCAATGAGAGTTTTTTTATGGTTGTGTAATTGAAATGTCCTGTATATCTGATCAGTGCTTGACAGCAGTGATCAGAACAAAAAGTGATGACAGAGACAAAAATACAGTTTTGATTCACAACCAACAATGCTTTGTTTGTTTCTAAGAACAATGTAAAAATAACTTACATGGACATTAAATATAACTTAAAAAAGTATAACACTCTCAATAAATAGATCTACTATTTACACCATTGTTATGAGACGCAAAAATGTCACTAAAATACAAAAAATATAGAAGCAGCAAACATTACAGGCATGAGGTACAGCAAGGGATCCTGTGATGACTACAGTAGAGAGGTGGTGTCCTCATCCAATCTTATACTTTCTTCCATCAATATCTTGATTAACTATGGCTTATGGGTACCTTCTCCAATGTTAAGAATCTAAATTTTCAAGTTGACATGCAGTCACACTGAGTAGCCTTTCTGATAGTAACAACAATCAGTTGTTTGGTATCCAGACATAACCGATGAAAAATGTAATTATTGAGCAGAATATATCTAATTTAGTCAAAGTATGAGGGAGCAAAAACAGGCTATGTTAGGTTATAGAATGAAGGGAAGGATCCAATGACACTAAAGACAGATATTGGATTCATCCATTCAACCAGCTGGAATGGCTTTCCAGTGACCTCAATGGCAGATGAGTACTGCATTGGCATAGTGTAGTGAGTGCAAGTCAGTCTCACCCCACTGATAACAGTTATATATAAAGCAGCAGTATCTGGAGTACTAATATTACATATAATTAGTTAATATCAACATAAGTCTTTTTAAGTCTTTTTTCTTTTAATCAACGCTATATATTTTTTTAAATAAGATGACGTAGCCTTTAGAACACTTTTACAAAGTTTTATGTTTCACAAATGTCTTTCAGGAGTTCATTTTGGGAAATTTCTTAATTTGAATGTTTTATAAGCTTCCCTTTCATCATCTCTTTATGGTTCCAAAATTTGCACCTTTAACCTAAAGCTGATACATTAAACATACATCAGGAAAAAACAAAAGATGAACAAATTTGCAGTCTAGCTAAATCCTATGTGACAATATACTGTATTTCTAAACATAATTCATTGGCATATGCTGTGTTTTTGGATTTGGGGCCTCTGTGGATGATGGAAGATGAATATGTGGTTTATAGTGACAATACCTCCATACTTCATTGATAACATTAAATACAAAATCAGTTTGGGGTGGTATCTAGGTATCTAGGGTTTGATATAAATAAAAGACTAATAACAGGAAGGTTAATAGCAACACAGGGAGTCAAATGACCAAATATCATACAGTTTGTTTCAGATCACCATTCTGACAATAGCAGCTTCTAAACTTTTTTTTTTTTTTTTGAAAGACATACTTTTTCTTCTTACATGGCAACTAAAAAGTGCAGTAACTGAGGTCAATAATACAAACACTGATTAAATATGACATTTTGTAAAAATGAAATACATGAAAAAAACAACAACCTAAAAACACTTCAACACTCCTGTCCATCAAGATCATACATCTTATTATTTACACAATTTTTCTGAACTTTTTTGTACTTGGTGGAAAATAATACCTTTTCACTTTCCCTGCATGCTATGTTATTGTCTTAGTTCTTCATTAAAATGGCATGAAACTGTTCTCACATTGCCACTTGTACAACTTATTGTGTACAATTGTTTCCCTACTTATAAGAATGGTCTGGAATGCTTTAGCAGCCTGTATGAGTCAGAGGGACTGTGCCATTGGCTCAAATGAAATGAAAAGTCCTAATCATGCTGATTGTAATCATGGCTTTGATTGCAGCTAAATAGGAGCAGCAAAATTTGGACCAATATGCCAAGCAGCCTCATTATAAAATGTGATTGAGAATGTTTATATGTTTCTGGAATGAAAAGTAACAAAACACAAAGCTATTGCAGCAGCCACATATTCTAATGAAGTTAATTGGTGGGGACGCACAACCAAATTTGAAATACTGGGAAGTACTGATCACAGTCAAGTGCACTTTTTACTGCAGAGACAAACTTTATGGTTAAATTAATTACTTAAACACCAGACCTAGCAGCGATTCTGAGGGACATGTGATCATATTGTAACTGCAAATGCTGCATCGACATATACATCCAAATGTCATTTTTACATAAAACATTGTGGCCTACAGCTAAGTGTCCAGAACTACTAACACGGGAGAGAATAAACGAGATTTGTGTATGCTGCCTGCACTCATGTGTCCGATGTAGTCTCCCTCCACCTATACTCATTTTCACTGAGAGCAATGGCCTATCCAGCTGTTTATTTCTGTACTCTTATGACTGTGCTGTGCAGTTCTGTGCGATCAAAAAAGCCACAGTCCTGACTACATTCTGAACAGGGCTGGGGTAATTTTATTTTCAGTTTAAACATTTTAAATCTGTGCTTGAGGTAACAATTTATCAAGCGCCATGAGGGAGGAGTTCAAACTGAAACTAAAATCACCCCAACCCAAAGTGAGGTGTTATTGATGACATTCTTTAAGTCGTGGTCAATGTATGTAGTATTTTTCTTGGGAAGTTGGGTTAAATAGGAATAACAAGTGAGGTTCTGGGTTTTGTTAAAGTTCTTAGTGCATTTCATATGTTGTGTCAACGTGTATTCTGTATAATGTGAGCTGAAAGTATTAAGTAATAACATGCAAGTGTGAATAAACAGTATAAAGAGGTACTGTAAGCAGCAAGGCAGACAAATCTGTCAAACCCTTTTAGATATTATGAGTGAAGATGGCAAGTAGCAGCAAACACAGTAGCAGAAGCCATGCTAAAACTGTTTTAATTTTGCATTCAGGATTTCGCTCTAAGTTCTAAGGATTTCAGAAATTATGTCTGTGGTCTGTCAAAAAATTGTGTGTTTGTGTTTTTAGTTTGGCTTTTGTGAATCTGTGACTTGAAACTTAACAATATGGCTATCTCATTCCCCACCAGGCTAGAAATAACTTCTGTAGTCTCTGATGTGCCTATGGAGAAAGACACTTTACTGAAAAGGAGACAGAGACACAGAATGTCTGACCAGTTTGAAACCAGGACTGATATAAGCACAAATGTCTAGCCCCTCCAAAAAAGCTCATCTTGTCTCCAAAGTGTAAGAGGATTATTTTTAACATTTGTTTTAACTTCCTTCATATTTGCAAAACACAAAGCTGACATCAACACAATCCCCAGCTTGCACATTTTGATTTACCTTTGGTTCAATCATGTGATTATAGGTCACTAAAATAGACACTGAAGCCAGCACAAAACTGAACAAAAGGCATGCTACCTAGGCTTGGTTATCTTTTTGATTCCTTTTTTGTTTGTTTGTTTCATGTATTTTTTTTTCTTTTTGCTATATGTTTTTTATCCTGATGATGTTGCAGGGTTACTTTCCTTTTAGCTGAGATTTTTTTGTGGAGTCTCATGAATCCCATCCTCTTTTTCTAGATCTTTCTTTGATGTGGAGGCGGAGGCATTTCAGCTGGTTGGGGTTGCAGTATGGATGAAGAGGTATGCCTGTTAAGCAGCATGTGCAGGAAATTGGAGGCTGAGAGGAGGATGAAGGAGGGGTTTGCCTCGGCCACTGTGGTTGTGTTGTGTTGGAGCAAGATTCCTGGGATATTGACCAGAAGTCCCTGCTCAAGTTGGTCACCCCAGAGAATGGACATGTTCATCCTTTCTGTTCTCTATAGCATTGGGATCCCGACAGGAGCACTCATCCCGTATGTCACAGGACATGGGGAATGGAATCACCTGGGCAAGAAAAGAGAAACATATTCACATTTATAAAGTTTAAGTGCCTTTAACTCTACAACCCCGTTGGCCCATTCAGTGCAACCATTATGAATGCATATTGGGTGGTTAAACATGGTTCAAATCCACAGCAGTACATTTTAAATTCCAGTCAACATCCTAAATGTCCAAAAACATCAAATATCCAACCATGTCTATGTTGATTTAAATTTACAAAATTAGGTTAATATGCAACTAAACTGCAAATGCCATCACGTTTGTTGAATGGAACAGTGGAGGGAAGAGCAAGTGTAGTGTGCAGGGCTATCAAACCACAGACCCAGATTCAACTCTAGAGTGCTGTTTGTGGTTAGGTTTACAGGACATTCACACATATGGATAGAAAAGCCTTGCTTCTATGAAATCTTATTCTGCAAAATCTATAATTTTTCCTTCTAATGTAGTAATAGTGCCACCACAAGAATCTTCTGTAGCAAGTAGATAGGAAGGATATAAGTAAAATATAACAGTGAAAGATGGATACATTCCATGAGGCAAACTGCCCTATTCATTACCGCCATGTGATCTGAATAAACCACAATGTGATCAAAGTAAAATAAGAAAATATTTTGTTATTCTATAAAATGATTTGCAGTTTTCATTGTTCTGTTAAATTTGTTATTATATAATTTTCCCAGTGAGCATGATGTCACATAGCTTCTCCCATCTCTCTCTCACTCTGATGGGCACACACACACAAGTGAGCTTGCTCTCTTTCTCTCCCATCATAGCTGATGTAGACCAGATCTCACAAATATTAAACAGGTTTGAAATTAAATTGTGTGTGTGTGGTTCTCATTAAGCTATTTGTCCCATTTTGTATTGGGTACATAAACTCTGTACAAAGTGTACCTAAACTCAGTGCTAGGCTGTTGGTCCTCAAGCCTCACTACTGTGATCGTGTTCTACTGGAAATCTTAGTAGAGTTTTGGGTGCATTTGGTGTTCAAAAGTCCATAATATTTCACAGTCTCAGAATATATATATTCAAAGATAGCCTGATGTATAAGTGAAAATAAAACCAAATTGAATAGAGTCAGTGGCTATTGCCCATGGTGTTTGACGTCACTGGAAAACGTTGGCAATGTGTCACCAGCACCAGCTGCCTTGTCTGCTCATTTCTGTGGGGCCTGCTTCAGCTGTTTGAGTACACAAAATGTGTCCCCCTTCTCCAGGCCAAACAAGGAACACATGTGGTCCAAGTCATGCAAGGTGGGCAGCAAACCAAGGGGATGTTAGCATTTGTGTCCTTGTGACTTATAAGATCAATTTGAGGAGGCCTGCAGCTGGTGTCATTCTTTCTTATCAGGGTTAAGTGGTATTGCCTTTTTTGCACAATGGATCTCAGTACAATGCAAATACAACAACAATACTGTAGTAGCTGTCTCGCTACTACAGTATGGAAAAAAATAGTTTCCGGGGGAGGGTCATTGCAATAATATCAGAATATTGAGTAGCTGGTGTATAATTACGCAAACTATTACTGTAATGTCATCAAACAAATTACATCATGATCAAATACTATCTGAGAGGGTTAATCAGGTAATTACTGAATACATTAGCAAAGACTGACTAAGAAATGAGAATTTCTCAGTTACTAAGAGACACATTCATAATATAATAATCTCCATTGTATTGTACACCAAAATCTCCTCTCGATTTTAGGGATGTGTTAGTTTTTAAGTGATAGGTTAAATTTTTAAATCCAGTCATTTGTCCACATGTACCTAAGATTGCTTTGTTTGCTACAAGAAGATTCTGACCATCATTAAACAAGAACAAAATCATAAAAATCAAGAATAATAGAAAGTGATGAGAAAAAAACTGCTGCTTAGTATGAAACAGTGTCTCTAGACTAAAGTGTAGTAACTAATAGTTTGCGAGAGTTGTTGATCTGTAGACAGTAGTTTAAGTGGAATGGCACAGGGGAGCATACTGAGGAGCAGTGACGCAGGCTCCTCTTTGAAATGGGGTATAAAATAAGTCATTTGTGTCTGGGAGGGTGTTCCTAATGTTAGGGCCAGGTGGGCAGTGAGAAAATGAGGCCTACATGTGACGACTTTACAAGCCCAGGGCCGGACACACTTCAGAAACAGCTGTCATTCATGTGAGCAGTGTTTCCCCAGTGGCATTTTTAAGCCAAGAACATGAGGCTGCTCTGTCCCACCTGACTCTTTTTAGTTTAACTACACTATCTCTCAGTTTCCCTTTAGTCCTTTCTCTTTACATTGCTTGGAGTAACAAAGCAATGTAAAGAAGAAATGCTATTGCATCACTCTTCCCCTGTATGTCTTTCACTTCCTTTCAACACCTTGCTGCTCCTCTAAGCTCGCTCCTGTTAATCTTTCTATCTAAAGAATGATTGTGGGTGGCAAATTTGACATAGTTTCCTTTGACCTTGACCTCCAGGGTGTCTGGACGAGCTGCCACATCTGGCCCTGACTTGAGGTTCTTTCAGGGTGGCTGGGAAATAGGACGGGCTGGCCTTGTGGGCCTGGGGGCCCTCATCCTGCCCCATGTCCCAGGGCTAGAGGAGGGCTGGGGGAGGACGCCCACTAACAGCAACAAGAAAGCCCTTCTGAAAAACGCAGACCTTGTCAAAGCCCCATCCTTCAATCTCAGGAACAGGTCAAAATAACACAGAGTTCTACTACATTACTGTGGGTGCACTATGTGCATGTCAACTAAGGCTCAAAGGAAAGAAAGTGTTGTACGGGTCACAGACCTGGAGCAGCATACTACAAACCCCATTTCCAGAGAAATTCTCAGCTTTTGTGCAGTGCGTTATAGGCAACTCTTTTTGCTGAATTAAATTGGTCAGTGAAAACACTGAAAATCTTTTCTTTGTACTTGTTGATAAATAACGACTAAAGAAAACAAACCAAAGATTTTAGTTTTTATTGCATTTTAGAAAAACTCCCAACCTTTCTGGAAATGGAGTTTGAGCATCAATATTCACGCATCATCCAACACTGCAGTCTTTTAGAAATTGTAGTTTTTGTAGAAGAGAAAAGTAAAATAAGTAAGTAATTACATTTCCAAAGACAGAAAATCACTTTGTCTATGTGAGTCACACAACACAGAAGGAGAGCTTAGTGGTCAGCAGTGCCTATCACGGATCATCAGCTTAGACACAAACATCAATTGTGCCACATAGTAAGTCACGTATTGAGCATACTTGTGCCAGACTGAGAACTGTAAACAAGGGTGAGGGGCTGGGAGAGATCTCATTACTTACCCAAGACCCCGCTACAGAAGGCAGACAGAAAAACATTGAGGCTGATTTTGAAATAGTTGTTTTAGAGAGGCCATGTTCTATAACTATATAATCGGTGCCCTCTACGTACTTCTTCCAGCATCCCAGAAAGGAATTCCTTCCAAACTAAGGGGGTGGGGAGGACCTACAAAAAAGGTCTTGCACAGACAACCCTCAGCAAGGCATTCTCCATACCCTTGCCTCCTACCCTCCCTGCTTCTCCAAATCCAGCCAACAGCTTGCAACTATTAAGGGGAGATCCTGTGGTGACCTTACGTGCAGCCAGTCATTGCACCTTCAAAGCTCCTGGGGTTGAATAATACACAGCAAGTCATCCAGAACTCTTTAATACATAAATCTCTACCAAAATAAAAGATGAGAGCAGCATACGCTAGAAAGGGAAATAAAAGTAAATGAACAGCTCAACTTCACCACACTGCTGTTTTTCTCCTCCATCACTTATTCAGCTTCTGAGCTGACAAGAAGAAAGAAAAGAGAAACAGAAGCCTCAATCAACAATTTAAACATTTAAGCTAGTTTGGAAATAATAGAAATTATATCCGAAAAATGTTATTAGATTCCAAATGTTATAATTTTGAATCATTTAATGTTTGGGGGGTGTAGCATTTGATGTTTGGAAACATGGTAATATAAAAAACAAGAAACTGCTCTAAAGAAGTCACTCATGTGTCTTCTGTTGGCAAACAGATACTTTCATTATTCTATCACATGAACATTTGTTTTTGGGTCAAACAAAAAAGTGAGACAAAGGATGACTCTAGGAGATGTGCAAGAATGAAAATGACTTTTGTAAATTTGTGTGTGTGTATGTGTGGTTGTATGGAAGGGGTCATACAATTGTTGTCACTAGAGCTGTGTCACAACACACTGGGAACAACAACACTAAGTGAGTCACAGACTCAGCTGGGAGCTGGTGTGTATGTTTATGTGCTGTATGTCTATGTGTATGTGTGTGTGTGTGAGAGAGAGAGACTGTAAGGGGGAGAAAGAAAGATTGTGAATGAATGACATTGTGAATGAGTGGGGGAAAATAACTGAATGAAAGTGTAGACCATGTAAATGCACTATGTGAGAGTGTGTGAGAATGGGGAGGGGGTTGGTTTGGTGGGGACTGGTATATAGAGTATGCGGTTTTTCATCAGTCTTTCACAGGATTGTCTGTTATAATATCCAAGGTCACAAATCATTTGCAGTTTTAGATGTGCAAAAATGTGTGTGTATGTGCATATTTGTAAAAGTACATGTATGTGTTTTTCTTCTTATAGGATATAACATCACTGAGTGATACAGATATGCTGTGTATGGAGGTAGAAGAATATTCAACATACATTATACTTCATATTATTCAGGCATTAGTGTTAGAAACTGTAAAGGTTAAACTACAAATCTAAAACTTTTGAAAACATGTCAGTAACAAATTACACATGGTGACTCAGGTGCCCAATGTGGCGTGTGTATAAGCATTTTAGTTTGAATATGTATAGGTGCCTCTACAATGTAGGAAAGAAGACCATCCTGAGATAAGACAGTAAAAAGTAAAAAAGAAAAGAGTGGATTATTGTTCAAATTGTGACATAATTTGCAGCAAAATATGACAGTGGCAACAAGTCTGAATGTAAGTGAATATATAGTTTCACTTTTAAAAGTAAGACTAATAATATATATAAGAACAAGAAATGTGTAGATGTGTTTCTCTATTACTTTTTGTAAAAGAACAGGACTATATGGCACTGTCATTTTGTTTTGCTTTTAGAGTTTTATGCAACTTTGTCCTTGATCACCTGCCACACATATGTTCTGTTTGAGGAAAATCAGAATCAGGTGAAAATAGCCCTGTTTTGGTTTCACTGACTGTAAGAATAAGCTTTGCCCAAAAGGAATAAAAAACTAAATCCAAATGCAATACAAAATGCAAGTGCCAATACAATAATAGCAAAAGAGTAGTAAAAAAAAAAAGAACATCTTAAAATTGAAGTTTTCATGAAGGTCGTCATACTTTTAAGCTGACATTCATGTTAATTTGAGTTCCATGCAACAAAGGTATGTCTATATTAGCCAAAGGATTAACCAACATTCAAGCAAGCAGCCTCAATTAGGTAATGGGCTAACAAGCAAAAGGGATTATTGCAACATCTGGCTTCCCTCTCTTCCTGTATCAATTTCAATATCAAGTTGATGCCTTAGTGTTTCCTTTCTATTGTTCACAGTAACCTCCCTCCTTTGCTTCTGGCAGCTGATAAATCAAATTATGATGGGTTATTTCAGAGTAATTTTTCGTATCTTTCCAAATAGTTTCCAGGGGACCTGCTAGTGGAAAACAGCAGCCAGACTGTTTTCTGTAAATAATGTCAGGGCAAAATTCCTCCAAGTAGAAAATTGACAAGCAGCCCGGTGTTTGTGCACCCAGGTGATCTATTTACTGTATCATACTGCAGCAGCCCAGAGAATATAACAATTTTTTAGTAGCTAGAATGGAGCGGCACATCACCCAATCCATCTTTGATTATGACATTAGTTAGTACCAAGCATTCATTGGGTAATTCGATCCATCTAATGCTTCAGTGATCTGGTAACACCTGCTTTACAGATAATACTATTGACCATCGTCATGTAGCATCCTTGGCTTGAAAATTCTAGAGCACCTGAGCAAAATAAAGTCCAATTTATTGACAGCAGATGGCTTGTCAATCAAACAGGTGGTTCTAGCACACATGTTTTCTTTAGTCTTGACATCAAAGCATAGGATGTTGAGACTATATATCCCCTTGATGTACTACATAATAATTTTCTATAACATCACCCACTGCCTGCTCTCCTCTCACCCAGTTTCACCTATTGTGGCTACAGTAATTCCATGGAGTCTATCCTCCCATTTGGGTCTGTCAGTAAAAGTGAGTTATGCAAGTTGTGGCTGAGCCCATGCACTAGATCAGGGCCAGCAGATGTAGAGATGAGATAGCGTCAATCAACAGCAGTGAAACCACTTCAGGAGTGAGGTCACTTCCCAGCTGGCTGCTAACCGGCATTCCTGGTATTGGATACAATACCTTACATCTAATACTACTGTTAAAAATAAGAGATACAAAGAAATCATAGATTTTTGTCTAGTGGGTTATGTGCTATAAGGTCACAGCCAAGTTGCACACTGAAATGAAAGATAGTAATTGTTTGGCTTCTCAAACCCAAGTGTGCCAGAAATTACATTTGTCAGACATCTATTAATCTGCAATAACTGTAAAAGTGATTTCTGATCCTGCATAAATCTGTCTTTTCAACAATATGATTGCATCGCAAATTACAATGTAATAAATGTTAATTTGCTGTAGTACACGAGAGCTATTATATATTTCTAACACCAACTTTTTGATGCATGATTAATTTAATTGCAATTGCGATGTCATCCCATGTGATTATTAGACCACAAGAGCCTGAAATTTAATTAAATGATAATTATCCACAATAATCGTGGCATCATCTAGTCCTACACCAACTAATATTTCACCACCAGAGACAACACTCTTTTTCTACTGGCTCACATGCACATGGACACTTGCATCAATGCGTTATTTTGACATCCTTGACACTGTTCTTGTACAGTTGTTTTTACCATCTCTATCATGTTTTATAGGGTGGGACTGTGTTTGGGAAAAGTAAGTTTATGCAGGTGTATGAATAGAAGCATAGTAGCTAGTATAAGTTTGCATCTTTCAGATGGGCAAGCAGAAACCATGAACTGATCTTTAAAAAGGGGCCTTGGTGTTTTACTAGCTCTACTATATGTTACTAGAAAATACAGTGGTGTATCTCACAAATATTCAGCCTTTGAAAAAATAATGTCTTTGTGGCCATTCTACCAAACACAAAGCTTTCTGCCTCCAGAAAATGCAGTTAGCCAAGAAAGAAACATGATTATTTCTATCCTCAAATGTGCGTGAAACATTCTTTAAAGACGGGCTGGAAACAATCATGGGAACTTTGTACTGGAAAATGTCCACAGTACAAGTGAGGTGCCCCTTGTATGTCCTTTTCCCCAAAGAGGAAATTAAGAATCTCTCCTGTTAGACTCACTGACACAGACAGTGAGACTTACAGACTGCAGTATAAATCCAGCCAGACATACAGATGGATATGCCAGGAGTCCATCACCAGATTCAAAGGAAAAAGCTAGGCCACAGAAGCAGATGCTGCAGCACAGAAGCTACAACACACTTTGAACCAGATCTCTTGCCAGCAGCTGGATAGAATGACACCTCCTTAAATTAAGAGAGTTACTACCACAAGAATGGCTTTTTGACACGCACAGCTTAATGCTGAAATACAATCACAATACAGGTCATACAAATACAATAAAATTAATTAGACAAGAAATAAACAAATTATTTAACAAGTTGATGTACTGTAGTCATGAACATTACATTGTAACAAATTAGTTAGATTGAAATTACTCTCTGCTTTTTTGTGTAGAGGTTTGAATACAGGCACAAAAACAAATATAGATGTTTTACTCATTAGAAACAGAATACCACAGAAAAGAAGAGGCTATTGATGAAGTCTAAAAACTCCCACTCTCTTGGATGTTGAATCAACAATCTGTCTACCAGTGATATAAGGTTGGACACAAAGCAAAAGAAGAATCTGTTTAGAGATGTTCCAAGGGGTACAGCAGTATTCAACAGTATATTCAGTTCTTGCCTTTTCTAAGTAGAAATGATTATGTGTAAACGTCGAAGCCTGATAGAGGCAACAGGCAACCTCCACTGGATGCATAGTGGTGAGAAAGTAAGGGATTCCAAGTGGGTAAGTCACAAGGAAAAGGAAAAATGCTCACATTTGGGAAGTGGGATTTATTCCTAAGCTATGTGTGACTCCAAAGTTGGGGAGCAAACACTGATTGTTGATCAGTGTGACCAGAACTAAATCCAACATCATCTCTTTCCCTGAGGGGTGAAGTTTATTTTGAGGTACAAGTATTCCACAAACCTTCTTGGTCTTGACAGTGGATTGGCAGCAGTCTCCTCCATCATAGTTACAGAAGGCTCTGTTGTTGACTGCATCACAATAGTTGTCTCCCATGAATGGCTACATTAGAGAGAGAGAGAGAGAGAGGATGTACCAATGACGTGAAAACATTCTTCTATTTCTGTTGCAAAGAGGAAATGAAGAATCTTTCTTGCTGACCTAATATCAGCAAATGGCTGAATGGCTTAAAGGATGAATTACTGAAGAATACCTTTGTTATAATTGTAGCTTTGGCTAAAGCTTTGAAATTTCTAGAAAAATATGGATCCAACACAATAAATTTCCTTCATTTTTCAGCGTGACTTTTTAAGGCCTTATTGGGCCAGACCCGTAAATCAAACACCATATTTGCTGCACAAAACACTCCAATAAGGTGATTTATTGAGTTGGCCCCACCCTCTCCACTTGGTTTACCAATCAGGCTATCCGTTGGCCTAAACTCAGAAGATGATATCATTCTTCCATGTGGAGTAGACTTGAGTGGAATTATTTCATGTAGTCTGATACCAGATACAGTAGCTGTATAGCTATGACTGTGCAGGTGGTTGTCCACAACATCAGGTATTAGAAAAAACTTAATGTGAACAATTAGTAATAAAAAACTTTCTGTTGATCTCAGCCCTACGTTGATATAACATATATAATTTAACAACTGCAAATCTAAATATTTTACAAGAGATCAGTCTTCACCCACAGGTTGGTGTGAGGATTTTACTTGTACAGCATCTACTAATTTCTTATCTGTATAAACAGTGATTAACACTTTATATTTTACATATCTAAGATCAAGGAAAGGGAAATTATTATAGTATTAAAATCTTCTTTGTTAAATGAGACTATTACTCCACAAATACAATGATTCAGGTCAAGCCCTTACCTCACATCCCTTGATGCAGTGGAGCAATTCTGGGTGTGGATACCACTTCAGTCCCATTGTACAGACTATACTCTGTAAATAAGATGAAAGTTGAGGTGAGGGTGAAGAAATATTGATTGGTGTGTATATTTTGTCCCCTTATATGTGGTAAATTGGCAGCTTTGTTGAGACTTTGTTCCTTTACCTGCATTTCAGCCCATACAACCTTAACTAAACTCACTGGGAATTTTTAGCTGCACACAGACACACACATCCATACACACACATAAGACAGTGGAACATAGGAGTTTTCAACAGGGCTCATGTGCTATACATGGAAGCCTTCATTGTGAAGCCTTCTTTGATTTACAGTGACTTCTTTCCACCCCAGAACAAAGCTGAATAAATTGAATTTGACAAGATATCACTTTGTAAAAACAGATTTTTTATAACCAACTCATGGCCCCAGGAGGGCAAAAAGTTGGGAGAGAGAGACACAGAGGTAAGGATCAACTATGCTTGTAGAATGTGTGGAATCCCACCCTGTTCTCCCACTGTGATCTTGACTAAGATGCAACAGAAAACATTTGTGCTCAGGGGAAATTGGGTAGCACTGTGTATAGAATGTCTGCCTGGAAGTGCAAATGCATATATGTAGAAGATACACAAGAATGCATACTGTACACATGACTTTTTGGCCTGTGCTGTCAGACATAAAGTGTGTAGGGGTAGTTAGACATAATATGAGTCTACTTGAGCCAGCAGGCCGCAAAGTGTTTTGTTTACAGCATAAATGTGTCTCCAGACTTGGATAATAGTGTACACGATCAAAAGTGCCATCCACAGCAAAGCTGGTTGACCTTAGATGGTCAATTTCTCAGACCCCCTGTGTCCCAATATCTCACAAAGTTGATGTGCTTTTCTTGTTTTGCTGCAAACTAAGGTATTTTTCATTTCAGTGCTGTCAGCAAATCAATGCAAAAAAGAAAGATGGGGGGTTGAAGGTGGAGAGAAAGAACAACATTGCATCTGAGGACAACTGAGAGTGGTGGGAGAAACAGCTCTACTACCGTGATGTAGTACTGCATAGCAGAATGCAAGTACATCTGTCCTGTGTGTACACTTGTGTGTTCGGTTGTGAGAGCTATGATGGTTACGCCCTATGTGGTGCAAGATTAAGGACAATGTTTGGTCTTAGGCTTGAAACTTTTTGCAACTACTGTACTTTTATTCTCTGTTTCTCTTTTTTCTACTATGATGATGTCATCCAGAAACTCCTTCTCTTCCCCTCTCTCATTTTCTCTCTCTTTCACTCTTTTTTCCTCTCTCAGCAAGGCCGTTAATCATGATAATCCATGATCGTGGCCTGGCCTCACCCCTCACTATGTATGGGATCCTCACCCTCTGAAGCCTCCCTGGGGCGCTGATACCACATAAAAATAGATCCCTATCTCAGCGCCACCACAGATGAGGTCATGTCACATAGAAAATGACTAATTCCACAGCAAGCCCGACAGGGTAATTTTGCTGATAAAGGGGAGGAGGGTGCTGGGGGCATAGAATTGTTAGATGAAGAGGGACAGGAAAAAGAAGAAGAGGAAGTAGAGGTAGGGAAGCAGGAGAGAATTTTAAGTGGGTCACACCAAGAACCGAAACACGACTCGCTTAAAAGCAATAAATCAACATCATTTATTACAGTGGGCAACATTAACCTCCAACTCAGCAAAGCAAACTCTAGCAAACTAGAAAGTGCATTTGGGGACAGGATTTTTTTTACATCCTAAAGAGTATTTTGTATGTTATGACACTTGCTCCTACTTTGTACAATCCCATTGTTACTACACCTGTTAGCCATTGTAATATTTTATTTGTTCTTGTTTCTTAATGTCATTTAACAAACAAGCACTAGGCCCTTTGCATTTTTTATATCTAATATCTCAGGTACAGTATATGTGCCTGTTCTTTTAAGCCCTTGGGCATTTATTGCAACTTCTGTTGCATCAGTTTTCCTGCTGCTAGTATAAAATGAGCAATGTTGTCAAATTGGATCACAAAAGATCCTCTTGCCTTTGACATTGGGATAAATGCTAATGTAACAGCTTACAAATAAAATAAAAAACAAAATTACATTTTTCGAATATCGAGGCCTTGCTGTGGCAGAAGGGCTTGCGTGGTCTAGTGATCCTCGGAGCTATGTTGTTGGGAGTTATATGCTCCTGGTAGGGTCTCCCAAGGCAAACAGGTCTGAGGTGAAGATCCAGACTAACTCGATCCAAAGACCCAT
>JAUMHL010000004.1:9144283-9160592 GCA_032362345.1 Sandelia bainsii
CAGGACACGCTGGAGGGATTATATCTCCCGGCTGGCCTGGGAACGCCTCGGGGTCCCCCCAGAGGAGCTGGAGGAGGGAGCTGGGGAGAGGGAGGTCTGGGCTTCCCTGCTTAGGCTGCTGCCCTCACAACCCGATTCCAGATAAGCGGTTGATAATGGATGGATGGATGGATGAATTACATTTTGTTAAAAGGCACATTTCTGTCTGCTTAGCATTTAGTTTTTGTAATCATTGACTATAACTGTGTGTTTGTTTATGATGAAATAAAAACAGACGCGCTGGAGACCATTAGAGAGGCACTGGTACAGGACCAAAAATGTGACTTGCTAAAGTGGGCACTACTACTTTTCACTTTCTCTAGCCCTTTAGCCTTGGAGCATCACCCTCACTTCTCAAATTTCTCTTATGCTATCCACTGCCCCCAATAGCACAGGCTCTAGTGTCGAATTGCCACTGAGCACAAATCATATCAATTACATAAATCTATGAAAAACAGATCATTTCATGTCCATGTGGTCCAACCAACCCCCCCTCCCAACAACCACTGCAAAAAGCTGCTGACTTAGTGTGACTCTGAAACAAAAACAAAAGAAGTTGTAGGAAAAAATACAGTGAGAAATACAATGTGTTCTTTTACTCGGCTGTGGTTTGTCTTTTCTCCTTCTCTAGTTACAAAACTTAGTAAGATCCTTCTCTGACTCTACAGCTAAAAGGGCATTAAGTTGACTGAAACACTTGAAACAAGTTGCACACTACTGACAATAATCAAGTTAAAAGTGGTGAATAAAATCAGAATATGTGTAGTCTAGTAATCTTTATCTACAACACACACTGATGCCATGCTCCTGCCCCCACCTCCTGTTCCCACTCCCAGAATGGCTGTGTGAGCAGCACCCCAATAGAGACAAGGTGTACAGTTCTCTGTCTAATGACCTCCTCTACCATAACCTCTGATCTCTGTGTTTTGCTATCTGGCAGTTTAAGCAAACAGTGCTTACTCAATATAGTGAGCAGCTGGGAGGTATAATGAGGCCATTAACTAATGAGAATCATAGATTTATTTCAGAAAATTACAGTGATTAGTGATGACCAGTCAATTAGTAAGGTTTTACAACTTGGCTAGAGTGGTAGTGAGGACTCGGTGCTTCACAAGAATTCAGTAGATGCACGTTTTGTTTTACAAATGGCGCGATTACTTGTGCACACTTAAATTCCATGATGCTTTGAGGATTATTATTTATTTAAGAAGCTAGTCAAAATGTCATATTGAGGACTGAGAAGCAAAAGAGCAGCAGCATGTTTTCACACTTCCAATCAAAGCTAGAATACAAATGTTGTGGGGTTGCTATGCTTCTAAGACAAACATTTGCATGGCACTGGGCATAAAAGACCAGCACATGCTGGGATTTTGCATTGTGTCTAATAGAGCCAGGATGTAGACACTATATGTGAAATTCCTTACTGGACAGTTGTGGATCACAGAACTTTGTGAAGTGCGTCTGTCAGAACTGTGAGGCAGACACGAACACACGGACAAACTTACCTTGACTTTGTGCGGGTTCCTCCAGTGCTCTTTAAGTACACTTTCAGCTGTCATGTTGCTAGGCAGGATCACCACGTCGTTGTTACTCTCTCTGCACGTCAGCTCACACTCCTCACCTATGTGCGCACACGCAAGGGAGAGATGGAAAACCAAAACAATAAAAGTATGCACAAACCCCACATCAAAGACTGTCCTAATTATATATCTTTCCCCCTTTCCCCCCTTCACTTTCAAATAACTATTTATGATATTGTGTGATACTTTACGTGCTTGGTTACATAACTGTGGTTTAGACATTTTGTTGACTCTCATTAGGAACAAATTCAAATCACTGTAAATAGCACAAACTGAAAATGAAATAGTAATGCGAACAATAAAGAATAACTGCACGTTTAACAAAAGCTGTGTGTGCAAACAACGAAAGATGACATTAGCTGAAAAACTGAATTGGTACTATATAACATTAAATTTGTGCACACAAACCTATTCCGTGTCCTCGCTTGCATGAGTACTGTAGGCTATAATGGAGGTTCTGAGGTAAAGAACACTGGCCTTTACTGTGTGGGCATAGGCGGAATGATCCTGTCCAGTTTCCATCTTTCCTGCAGCGGATCATATTTGACCCCGCACCCTGAAAATAACACAGACATTGACGGATAAACAATTTTACACACACAGTGACACACAAACACTAGCAGACCAAGGACATCGAGATGGCATCCTGTTGCAAAGGGGGAAATACAATCCAATTTTTATCAGGCATCCAACCCACAACGCCTGAGCGGCAGAACAGATTAAAAGGTGTATACATTTCAAAAGTCTGTGGCAGCAGGACTATTCTGGAAATCAATAGCAATCTAATTAGCATGGCGTCAAATTGAGTAGGGCTAAGGGAGACAGGGAGCAAAACAGGCATACAGAGACAAGCATTCAGACAATGAGGGCAGTGTAAGAGGAATCAGGAAAACAATGGGAAGGACAAAGTGCATTTAGGTTTTACTGATTAATTAATAATATTTTAGAAATAAACTACTAATAGATTAGATTCATTTTCGTTATTTTATGCAATAATTCTGTGCGGTTAAAACATGTTGAGCTTAAACATGATGAAAACACAAAGAATGTGAAAAAGAGAAGAAAAAAGAATATCAACATTTTATTTACATGACAAAAAGAAGTCAAAAATATAGACACAGAAAGGGAGGAAAGTAATGGACAGACCTGCTTGCATGGCGCGTGCAGCGGCCTCACCGTATGGGCAGAGCCTCCTGTGGCGGTGATAGCAGTTTTACCAGCAGGATCAGAGCAGTTGAGTCTGCAGACACTGTCAAAGCGGAAGCCATCAGTACAATGATAAGAGCCATGGAAGATGGGAGGAGGCGGATCACAAGTCACTGGTTCGCATGCCCCCTGTAGCCAACTGCCATCCTCTGTGCACTGGCGTTTAAATGCACGCCTAAATAGAAAAGACATGTTGATTAGTGCAACTTATTTCAGGCATTATAGACTTGAAAACTTACAGATGAAGAACCAAAAGAAGTCAACAACTACTTTTTTCTTTACCTCTTGGGTTTATTTGTGACATGGTAGCCTGGCTTGCACTTGTACTTGCAGAGCGTGCCCACTTTGAGACCGGTCTCGTTGCAGCGCTTAGTTTGTAACACAGCATTAGGCACAGGAGGGGGGGCTGGGCATCGAAGCTCACAAAGGGCCTCTGGGAATGACCACAGTCCATCTTCTAGGCAGGTAAGAGTGTTGTTTGTACCTGAGGTCAAAAAGAAGAAAATAATCCATTAAGGTAAAACCAAAAAAAATAGATTAAAATTAGTTAAGAAACAAATGAAAAAATATAGATCGGCGAGTAGAATTAAACTAGTTTGATGTGGACATTTAAATGCTTTAAAACAAAAACGTATCCAACTACACATCTCACCTATGAGCTGGGCAGGTTCTCGACATTGAAATGTGCTCTTCTTGCCATAGGTAGTGCCCTCTGGGAAGTTGAAATGAGCAGGATGAACATGGTATTTGTCAGGCAGACCACAGTCCACAGGCTCACATGAAACCTGTTTGTTCCACTTTCCATTTGCACAGGTTATAATCACTGACGAATCAGACTGGAAAATAAGACAGAATATAAAAGGAGTGTCAGATAGACACAAGTGTTAATTTGCACATTGATGTGACAGATTGATTTCCCACACATGTCCTATAAATGTTTACCCCACAAAAATGACTACAGCAATTCAGCACTCACACCAACAAGTCTCCAATCAGCATGTAATTTAACAAAGCTTGATCAGGCTTAGTGTACTGTATGTCAGTAAGCCTCACAGGCTACTCAGCAGCTCAAGTATCTGCTGATAGCATTTGTAAGGTCAAGTCATGTCACTCAGACAACTGATATCCAACAACTGCACAATCAGCCCTAACACAAAACAGATTGACTTCAGTGGCAATGTGACAACTTCTGAGAAACGCACACAGGGATTCTTCCACAGCTGGAAAACCACATGCGTGTGCACTCATGATACTAAGAAAGTGTTTGTATTAACTGAGATGTTTCTGACTTTAGTTTAGTTGACTATAGTTTTGAGCAAAAAGAAAATTTATATTCACATAGTGTCATTCAATCATTCAAAGAAAATAGAGGAAAAAGTAGATGGATGACTGTCACACAAATATTGACATGTCATTAACTATGTTTGATTGCTCGGTGATTGGTAACTATTCAGTTGCCTGTCAACAGAAAAAAAACAACTTCAGCAGTTCTTCTTGCTTGTTCTTCCAGTAGTTCTCAAAACCAATCTCTGCGATTGGCCCATTATTGGAATGCGGGAGGAAACTGGAGAACCCAGAGGAAATCCACACATGGGAAGAACATGCACAATCCACACGAAACTGACTCTGGAGTCAAACCCAACATTCGTAACACCACTATAATTTGACAAACGAAAACAAGCTCTAGTCTTTAGCATAATATTAGGGCTAATATAATAGATTAATATCGCTTCCATTCTCTTTGTGGACCTAGCACAAAGAATAGCCCTTGATTAGGAACAGCAGTCATTCAGGTTACTGCTGAAGGAGGTATGACCTAGCAAGGTCTTACTGAGACTTGAAAAGGCCACATGTTTTGCATTAATCGTGTATGTGTGTGTGTGTGTGCATGTGTGTGCACTGGTGTGAGCTCTGTGTTTATACACCCTGTGCACATATCGATGTTTGACCATTCCTGATCAAGAATGATGAGAAGATTGTGCGGAGAATACTGTAGCATTAAGGACACAATATTTACTTTTACATGCGCTCCTGGAAACAGAAAGGGCAAACAACGGGTTTCCAAAACATTACATTTGAATGATAATCTCGTGTTCCTGACTTTTTTTCACCATAAAAAAGTTCTGATTTTAGGTCTATTTCCTATTAGAAATAGCTCTGATTCCTGTAAGTTATTTGGCTTGTTGTATAATATTTGCAGAGATGAGACCAAAATGGGGAGCCACTGCATCATCCAAACCTCAACTGTTTTCATCCTCTTCCATTAAATAGCACCATGTAACACAACAGGAATTCTCAAATTGATAATGATGCCAAGAAATCTCACAACAAAGCTGTGAGAGCTCAATCATTTTGACTTTTCCTTCTGAGAACAAAAAAAGGAAACCTGTGTTTTTACCATGAATTACATTCTACCCCCGTTCTGGTTGACTTTAATTACGCACATCCTTTTAAAGAGTGGCCAAACTTTAAGGCCACACAAGCTGGACCCAGTTAGCATTACGTATCTATTGCTTCATAACCTTCTCTCTCTTCCCATGTATTTCTATCTTTCATCTTGATCCTATTATATGATACTGCATAACAGTATCGTGTTACTTCTAAATAAATAAGCTCCTTTCATATTTGGATATCCAACAAAGTAACATATGCATCACATGTGACTGCCTGTTGAAAAGTAACTGGGTGTAGAGTTGAATGAGTCAATCATTTTGGGAGATTGTGAACAAAGTCTCCATGGAAGAAATGTGGAAGTAGCTATTTAGTGTAAATGTGCAAACTCTAAAAACTTATGCGTGCAAATGTAATGTTAAGTAAGTTTGTATTAAGTAAAGTTTTGGCTATTCAAAAATGTTTGTGTAAAACTGGTCAAGTGTATTCACATACAAACACAGATCCGCAAAAACAAACACAGAAATACATTTCCATTTGCGTACATCTGCAATGAGTTGTTTTTGCATTTAATCATGCATGTATCCCCAAGTGTGTAAGAGTATATAGGGTTGTGCGCCTGTGTGTACTACTATGTGTGTAAATGTGTGGGAATTTTCCTTCCTTTAAAAAATTTACAGCTGACTACTTCTCTTCCAGTAGCAATTTTAACAACCTTTGGCAACTCTGCCTAATTCAAGCCAGACAGACCAAAAGAAGAATGATTTGACAGTCTCTTCCTTCAACTTAGGGGTTTGCCTTAGTGTGGATGGCACATAAACACATGCAAAAATCATAGTAAAAGTATACAGTTGTACGTTGATAAGAAGACTTAATATAGTATTGTTAAGTGGTGGACTTAGGTAGAATTTATTACTCTCTGGTCTTCAGGGAAAAGCCCTTTATAAAACAGTTTTAGAGGGAAAAAAATCTTCTTTACTTAGAAGAGGTTTTATTTGCCTCCTGGAATATACACACTCTTTGCTAGAATATGTTTAGAACAGCATCATGCGGTTTGTTTGCCCAAAGAGGAAGAATGAACTCTTAACTCAGCATCCGCAACATCAGCAACTTGAGGATCATGACAGTGTTAAAGGGCCCTGTATGTGCTTTAAGAACTAGGATTATAAATCACAACCTTTACTCTGTTTCCCTTATAGGCTAACAGTGTGGAATGGAATTCAGCATGCTGCTCCTTCATAACCCTTTTGCAAAGGGGTGGAAAGGTGTAAAGCAACATTAAAAAGTAGTAGTATTTGGTTTCAAATTCAGTGTTTTTCATGAACATTAAATAACCACAACCAACAGTGATGCTTAAATATATATAAAAAAAGATCATTGGGCATAATTTTTTAGGAGTTAAAAATCCTATTTGCAACCAATGATGCTAAACTCTGTCCCATCCACTAGAAACTAGTGAGAACGCAAATACTGTAATATCTCAGGTGACATTTGGGTGCTCATACAACATGCACATAAAAGCTTTCTCTGGCTGTGACTGCATCATATGAATATGATGAAAGTCATATACAGTAGGACAAGTGGTTACGGCTAATAAATTGATTGACCAATGATATATTTATGGGGAGTTTAACAGACCTTACACTTTACTTTCTAATTTCTGAATGTGTGAACATATTTGTCACATCTTTTATGAGAAGGGGGTTAATCTGTGATTTAAATTTAAAAAACTGGGTACTTGAGCAAGTACTGTTTCAAGGTGGTCAACCCAATACACACTGTTAAAGGAAACACTTACAATAAGTGAAGCAGAACTGGACTTTTCAGTATTCTCAAACCACTTCAAAGACAAAAAGGATAGAGAAAACAAAAAGCAATAAAATACACAGAGTATGTTAAAAATCCAGCAAGTGATGGAAACAGATTCTCTTCTGAAGATAGCGTCATCTAAAAAGGTTGTGTTCTGAAACCACTCTGACATCACTAAAACAAGAATGTAATTGGCTAATGAAAGAAGACAAGCTTGTCTTTCATGCTGCACTTTTCAACCTTAGTGTGTAGGTGTGTGTGTCTGCAAGCACTGATGTCACTAGAAAAAGATGAAAATAAATAAAGAAGGATACTAACGCAGAGAGGACAATAAGAATCTGATGTTAGTTTGCTTTCTATGTTATGTTAGTTTTCAGCTATCACCCTGTTTAAAGAGGTCATGAGAGCTGATCTCGGATTGATTACTACTTTCATTTAAATTTAACACCATTCTCGCTGACCACAGACAGTTTATAGCTGCTTCTAATTGAGTATGTCTGATAAGATATTGCAAGTGGAACTGGCATTGTCAGACCTCCATCTATCTATTTATCTGTCTATTGCAATTTACAGATACAAAGTTACAGATCCCAGCAACAGCAAATTGAAATATGGGAAGAAGAACGTATTGCTGAGTTCAGAGTCCTGATCAAATAACAAAAAACTATTAATGTCAATATGTACAATAATAGTATGTACTATAAATTTAAATATGTAATACTCTTCCTCTCTCTCTCTCTCTCTCTCTCTCTCTAATCTGCCTCTTTTCTTATATGTTTTGTTCGTTACTCTTACACAGCCAAACATACAATAAAAGCTGATTTTTCCAAATACACTTCAAATTAAATCTACCTTGTTAGCTGAACCTCCCATCTCTCTGAGGGAGCAATAATAGATGGTCTTGCAGACTGCTTTACAAAGTCACAGAGAAGGATAAAGCATTTATATGGCCTTTACAGCAGCTTGGCCTCAATCCAAAAGGTTGATAATACAGTGTCAACTACCCCTTTTTTGTTTGTTTACTTGTGGTGTGCATTCATCTGTGTGTACTATCATCATGTAAGCATTTAATGAGTGTTGCTCTGTGGGAGCAGTAGCAAATCTCTGTGCCTTAACAGAGACTTCAATGTGTGCAGAATGAGCAGGGATGGAGTAAGGGAGGGGGAGAAGGAGCAGACACTATGCAATGATGTCATTGTCCCAGTGGAGTAGTGATACAAAGTGACTGTTTGAGGTGATGGTGCAGCATGCTCAGCAAGAGACTAAACACTATTATGTCTGTGCTCGTACAGAATATGTGTGATGTGTGAAAGTGCATGTGTATGTTTGTATATGTGGTGCAAGAGGAGGAGACTGGGGCGTCTCCACTCCTCAGTGCTGCACTCATCTACCTGGATGCTTATGATGTCATCCTCCCTAGAGGCTTGCCGTGCCAAGCCTAGTTTTTGCAGGTGACAAAATAAATGCAGAGAGGAGAGCAGAGACAAAGCATGTTTGCACCTCTCACGTACAGCAATTTGTGTGCTTGATTTTGAATCAATGCCCATTCACGCTGACGAAATGCTTTTGCACTTGCATGTGTACAATTACACGTCCATGTGTGTCTTTGTGCACCGAGTTCTTCAAATGCCTGTGTGTCTTTAAGCAGTGTGTAGCAGTGTGCTTACCTGGCTCTTGATGAAGTCATCATCCTGGTGGACTTGCAGGACATATCCAGAGTTGCAGGAGATGGTGCAGCGATCTCCATTGTAGAAGTGGCGACCAAGGCTACTGCACTTGAGCTCTGCATTGCGGATTAAGGGTTCCTGGCAGTCAATGGCTTCACACGAATAATGTACACAACTATGAGAGAGTATGTGTGTGTGAGTGTGAGGGGACAGTGAGTGGGGTGGGGGGTTGGCAAAAGAAAGTAAAAGAGAGAGAGCGAGAGAGACAAAGAAACAAAATATCAAGTTTAAACTTACAACCAACATACATTTACTGCAGACACACATACAGTACATTTGCGTACAAATAGAAAAGCTACACACTGAAACACCCATATTTGTCCATCAGTGACACTTATCAAATCAATAAACCAGATGGAGAAAAGATTGCCAAATTTACTATGCGCATGAAATAAATGTCTATGTGCACACATGTCAGAGTGAAGTTTATAAATTAAGAGTGACAGGATGTATTATGTGCAGTCTACACTGGCATAGTTTGGCCCCATCTCTATGTTGGTAGTTTGATGGAAAAGGTATTTAATGCTTTTGGAATGCTTGGATGCCTAAGGCACCTTTTTACAACAGTACACATTCTACAGTATAGGGTTTCCTTATGAAGCTGACAGAGAAAGAGGGAGAGAGAAAGAGAAATGAGCACAGAGCAAAGGAGAGAGAGGATGTAAGAAAATACAACTCTGGAGAAAACCTGTTTAATTCACTACGGAACAAATGGAATTTCTATTTGCTTTTTGTCCATTTGTTTCCTGCTTCATTTATGGACATAAGCTTTTACTTGTCTTTTCTTTTTTTCTCAAATTATTAATGATAGAAATCTACTGTGTACCTATATTATGCCTGTTGTCTTTCATTTTCTAATTCACTGTCCCTCCCACTATATAATAAAACATGCAATGAAAAGAAAGTAAAAGTAAAACCAAATGAGCTCTTAATAAAATTCAAACCTTATAATTAAAATTATCGTATTAACAAGAAGCTGGGCTGAGCAGGTGAAGACTTTTAGCTAGGCTTTCTGAGGACAAGCAAGGGAAACCTAGAGGCCATGTCTATGGACACTTTGGCTTGGAACAAAATCTCTTTATGGTTTTCTACTAGTCACTCTGGAATTTCTGACATAAATTATAACTAACTACCTGGAAAACTATCCTCTTCCCCTGTGAATGAGAAGTGCAGTATACAGAACAATGAAGTAGTATTTACAAAGAAATGCCAAAAAAAAGGAGAACAGAACAGAAATAAGGATGAACATCCCGTCTATAAAAAACAAAATTCGAAAAAATTCTTGATATGGTGAGAGATGATGAGTATAAAAAATGAGAAAAAGGAGAAGTGAGAAAAAAAGACAAAAGGGAAAATATATATGTGTACACACTCACAGACAGCATGGAACATAAAACTGAGTCATGTTAATAGTGGCTGTTGTTAACAATTCAGGCATAAGGGGATGTGGTGTTTTGTGGAGGAATAAGTATTACGGGAAATATGCTGCTCAGCCCAGGAGAATGAGAGAGGGAAAGTGGGAGCAGGAGGCACAGAAAGGGGAGACTTAAGAAGAATGAGATGGCAAAAAGAAGGAAAGGAAAATGATATGAAAGTAAAGAATGAGAAAAAAGCAAGGGATAACAGATATGATGAAGGAGACAAGGAGAGGAGATGTGGAAAACCTGGGAGATGGAATGGGAATAAGGAGAAAGTGGAGATGGAGTGAGGTAAAATGAGAGAAATTTGGAAACTGGAATATGAACGACAGAATATAGGAAATTAATTGGAGTAAAAGAATAAAGAAAACAAACATCAATGACATAAAAATATAAACAGACAGAGCCAAGATTTTCTAGTGATGTAAGCAAATGACCTGAACGTATATCGCTCTTTTCTACCTTGTTGGTACTCAAAGCATTTTACACTGCTTCTCATTCACCCATTCACAATTACACACACAAGCTGCCATGCAGCTGGCCTGACCCACTGGAGGCAACTTAGGCTTCAGTGTCTTGCCCAAGGGCACTTCAGCATTTCGCAGGAGGAATCAATACAGACCCCACAACTGGTGGATGGCCACTCTACATCCTGAGTCACAGCCGCTCACAGCCCGGTAAATAATTTAGAGCTTGCAGCAATCAAAACTTTTGATGATAGGTGGGCATGTCTGGTTGACTTTCCATCATATAACCATATTAGTTTTCAAGAACCTCTGGAAATTAGATGAAGTGGAGAGAATATGAAAAAAAGAAAATTGTGCGATAATTCTAGGAGAAAGCAACTTTTCTGTATATGTGCGGCTGATACGGATACACAGCAGTTTTAATGTATTTGGCTATTCTCAGATGTGTCACTGACACACAGCAAAAGGCACAAACAGCTCTATCTCTCCACACAGACCCCCAACCATCCATTTTTTTATGAACTGTGGTGTCTATTAGTGCATTTCCTTTTAAAAAGGTTGTGGGAGCAACATCAGTATGAATTGCCTCATGCAAGACAGTGGTGTGGAAATTGGTAAATTGCAACTGTCCATGTGTGTGGTCTGGTTTAGCTATGTTTGTGAGGAATGACTTGACGCCATATGGTTATTCGTTAAAATTACAGGTACGTGAGACTCAAAAAGTCTAAGTTTGTAGCTAAGTATTGTAGGTGCTGATTCTTTTTCTGGCCTGTGATCAATAACTGTTAAGGGCTCATCATCTATATTTTCTGGTTTAGATGCTAGGTTTTAAACCACTGCTATGTGCTTCATCACACAAAAAACAATTTTAATGCCTGACTTTTATTTAATTAAATATTGGCAACTGACAACTCAGTATAGTAATGCAGTAATGCAAAAAGTATTACAGGAAAAACATTTTGGCAGGATTGTTCTAAGAAAAAGGCTATTGTTGTGCAGTTTGCACTTTAGCCAAAACAAAGCAAACTGGGGTAGTAAACAAGATTTACTGCTGGAGGCAGCGGGCCGGCTCTATTGTTGCAAATCTCTGGACCTCGCCAATGGGTCTAAATTGATTGTAAATTTCCAGGGATTTTATATTTGTTACCTAGAAAGTTTTACTGTTGTAGCTGGAACTTTGGGCTGATGTCTAACATGAAACAGCTTGTTGGCACTATTAATTAACACATGAATCTCTCTCTTTCTTGTTAAAATATTCACATGCAAACACAGCTTTTGTTTTGTCTTGTATCTTAGCCCTTTACTGTATTTTGTGACGGTGGTCTTAGCAGTGCTTGGCAGCACAGTCTTCACAGTCTTCACTACAAACACTTACACACTTTGTCTTGAAGCCTAAAACTCTAATTACAGTAAATATCTGTTTTCTTCATGGTGACATTCCTTTTCTCCATACTGTATCTCTGCTACTGCCACTTCTGTCTACTATGGATGTGTAGCACTAGCAGTGTCATGTTTGTCCATCCTGGAAAAAAGGATCCTTCCTCTGTTGTTTTTCTTTTATGTTGTTGAATGTCACTCATAAGAATTAAATGTTGCTCAGATTATGAAGTCATCTTGGATGACTTGTAATCTTGAGCTATATAAATAAACTGGCCTTGCACAGGGGATTGTTAAAAAACATAATTATTGTGGTTGTATAGGTGTATCTCAACACAAAAGTTTATATGAAACTATTAAATTGCATGTAAATGTTCCTGGTTGTGATTTTTGTGTAACATTTGTAGGCTTCATGTGCACCAGTGTTTGTCTTCTTCTCAGCCTCACCTCTGGCCTGTTGGGTTGTAGATCTCGTTGCTCTGGCAACCACTTATGGTGATGGGGTCGAAGGACTGGAAGGAGCGTAGACCTACACCGGATATAGCCACAAGGGGAGAGGCAAACATGATCCGGATTGCCTTGGTGTGGTAGAAAGCTACTGACAGGTCATGGCTCACTGGGATCACCAAAGGGTTGGTGCGGCAACTGAGACGCCACTCACCTGTGGACAGTGGAGGAAGAAGAGAAGAGAGAGGAAACAGAAGTGTGAAAATTAAGGGTAGGGAGCAGACAACAGAAAGAATTATGATAAGAAAGAGGACTAAATAGCATGATGGTGCTGAAAGAGTAATTAAGTGCCCTAATGGAGACATTTTAATGAAGTAAAAACAGGGATGAGAGTGATGTTTAAGGGGGTTTTGTTGTATATAATGTCTACAACTTGTAACATTCTCTAGTTGGTTAGATTAAAGCTCCTTTGGGCTTGGCTTTCCACTTTGAAAGTACACAAGACTGTTCTCACCAAGACTATGGTTGACATCCTTGGTGTCCACCAGTTGAACAGTGACATTACACTGAGTCTGGTCGATGTAGCCAGTCCCATCAGCAGCCAGGTGGATAATCACTGCTGCTGCCACCATAGGATGAGAAAAGTGGGCCTGGATGAAAGAGAACAAAAAGCATAAGTGTGAATTATCTGCAAATGGACTCTGCTCCCGGTCAAAGGTCATGGTCCCTATGATCTCACTTGTATCCCAGATGTCTGTCCCATTCTCTTGAACGCAATATCTCAGTAATGCCTTGAGGGAATTTCTTCTAAATTTGCACAAACAACCACGTGGACTAAAGGATGAAGTGAATAGGTTTTAGTGGTCAAAGGTTAAAGGTCAAGGCAACTTTAATCTCACATCTATCCAATCCTTGTAAATGCAATATATCAGAAACACCTAGATGGAATTACATCACCATGATTCTGGACAGACTTGCATGAAAACTGCAACTCGACTTGGTTTGCTTGGTGAAGGTATACAACCACAATGTGGTAAGTCCATATTTCGTTTCTAATTTGAATCATGCTTTATGCATTATATGTGCAGCATGTTGTTGCCAAATAACTCCACAATGACAGGTAGAGATATCCATTTTGTTTGAATACATATATTGTTAAATATATATGCATATTATTACCACCACAAATCACCACATATATTTGGTGTTTGATGTCATACAAATTACTCAAAGTCTCCATCAAAATTATGCTTCACACAAGCATCACGATTATTTTCTCTATGGCATATTTTAGTCTTCAGAAGAACCAAAATAGACAGCTAAGAAGTCATACAACATATGTTTTATGATTGTTATGCCTGGGTCCTTTGGGATCTACAGCTGGTTTCTGAGATTTTTTTGTTTTCACAACATAGACTGAAAAGCACTAAATACTGTCTATTCTATTGCAGTGTCTATTCAAATGTTTTTTTTTAACTGTAGTATCAGAGTGTATTTTCTTCAAATGCCAGAGTGGTACACCAAGATGTGTGCTTCTTTTCAGATGGATGTCACCTGAGCTATATTTGGTGACAGGTCTTACCTTGAGCCAATAGTTAGTATATTCCCAGGGTGGCTCATGGGCCTCACGACAAGGGAACCATGCATACTGGGACACTCCATCTGACAGATCAAACACCTTGGACTGACAGGTCTAGGGAAAAATAAAAAGAACAAAAACTAAATAGGTAATTTGCATTGTATTGTAAATGTACTATACACATCTTTCTGAATGAAGACGACATGTAAAATAGTTTAAACAGAATTGTTTGTTTCAGTAAGCAAACATTTTCTTAATCCCAAACAAGGCAATTTCTCTTCACCCAGAGTTTTTAAGTGTCTGTCAAAACACACGACTAACAAAACTTAGGAACTGCATACAAAAGGGAAAGATGCTAAGTTTACAAGTCATGTTATACAAAATTTTCAGCACTTTTTGTCAACTAGAAAACAATTACACATTCTGAATATTTGTTCTTATTAGCTTTTGTTGTCAGTTATCATCTCTGAAAAGCTTGCAACTTCCCCCCAACCTGTCTCTCATAACACTAGACCTGAAGGTTAGAAAAATATAAAGAGTGAAGCAGACAACATGCTCGAATCCACTTGAGATGAGAGTTAGCTGAGTGGCGAAATAACTTTTATTTTACACACTGGACATTTCCATGAAAAACAAAATATACTTGGTTACAGTTCTGGCATTTTGACAATGCTGTGACCCATGTTTTCCTCAACTGTCATCTGTTTGTCGTGTGGTTGGGTTGACATGTAGCTGACGTGCATTCTGTGCAGCACTTGTTTGTTTCTGTTTTGTCAACATGCCCAGCACCCTGTCATGCATCACACGCCCCACATACCTTTTCTCTTCTTATGTCACTGATTCTTCCTTTTACTACTCTCTGTTGTTTTGTACTCACGTTGTGATGGCTTTTAAACCCTGTCATGCCACACCTGTCCACTGGAAGCCCTCAGAGAGTTTTCAAAATGTTCTCTAGCACATTAATTAGTCACCTGTATCACGCAGCTGTACGGCATGGCAGTTTTCCCTTTTTTTTTGGCAGATTGTCCAAGGTCCCACAGCAGTCTAGCCATACTCACCTGTTGCATTTACAATATATTATGGTTTTGCATTGTAGAAATGGGGATTGGCATAATTTTACTGAAATACTGGGTCTCAAAAGCAGTCCGTATATTGATAAAATAAAGTAATGAGATGTTGTAGACTATATATAAGACATAAGATGTTACTTAAGTAACAAGTAATACAATGGATACTCTGACATTTGAGTCTGACAACATGTTCGTTAATACTAGGCCTTGAGTTTGTATAAGGCGCTATATAAATGCTAATTATTATTATTATTATTATTACTACAATACATAAGAAATGTATTCAGCCAATTTATAGGATAAATGGTAATTAAAAGGTGGAGATGTCAACAGTGAAATTTTACTGAACTCTGGTTTTTGTAATAGTGAGACTGCTTTTCTTTTCAAATAAAAACTTGTTTGGTTTAACCAGAGACTGCTATTAAATATGTCACTGAATATGAACCAGAGTGCACCTGCCAATGCAAGTGTGACCACAGTTTTATCCATCCATGAAAAAAGTGGAGGTTTGTGAATTGTGAAAGAGATCATGCCAAAAACATTTGTGGTGGTGACATGCACAACAAATGCAAAGAAAATGCAAACTCAGCTGCAAAAGAAAAAGAAAAAGCTTTCTATCCAGTCCATCTTGTTTTTAACCACCGTGTTTGAGTCAGTTTCCCTCAGCCAATTTTGATGTACCCACAGCCTCAAACAAAGGTATTGGGGGAAGGAGAACCTTAACAAAACAATTGCTTTTTTTTAAAAAAACAATTAAGACTTTTATTATCAATTCTTGCTGCTTGCTCTGGCAAGCTTCCTCTATGCATTTATACATGTAGAATGTTTAAACTAAAACAGCTCAAGTATCATAACTGTCTACAAGACCGCTCAGTTTACCTCTCTGTCAGCTGATCAGAAACAGTAATAGTGATGGCAGAAAGTTTTGGGGAATGTGACTGAATTCATGACTAGATCATACAGTGATCATAAATTCTTTGATGACAGAGTCACCTCATTACTGTGGCTTTGCTGACAGGCAGAAGATCAAAATGGGTTGGGGGAGGGATGGAGTGTGTGTGGGGGGTCCTTTCCAATTCAATTCAATTCAATTCATCTTTATTTGTATAGCGCCAAATCATTACAAAGATCATCTCAAGGCACTTTACATAGCAAGGTTAAGAACCTTGCAAAATATAAGTATATATACAGAACTATAT
>JAUMHL010000004.1:9160692-9176584 GCA_032362345.1 Sandelia bainsii
AGTGGAATTTTTTTCCAATTAATATAAAGTCCAATATAGTAAACTCAAACGTTATTAAAAAATGGTCAGACAACAACTTTCCAGCATTTATCTCCCACACATTATTGCCTTACTTGTGATTACTTGGGATGATATTAGCTAGGTAGGATTAGAAACAAAGAAAGAGGAACAAGGTAGCAACGAATTAGAAAAATTAAAGTGATAGATTATAAAACAGTATTGAGCAATACATAACCATAGACAAAAAGAAGAGAGGGCACATACCCAAGGACAGTGAGTTTCACCTGCTGCCCTGAGCTAGTGAAATGAGACACCAGTAACATGAGAGTTTTGCTAGAGAGGCTACTGTAGGATCCTGCCACTATGGAAAACTGGCCAGACCAGCTATCTCTCCATATATCTGTCCCCTGGATCTGTTGACATGACCTTTCCGCTCAGAGCTGAAGTGGCAGAAATGAGAAATGCAGGTGACAAACACCTGAGATCGGATGCCATGAGACTTTGGCCCCACTTATGTAGATCTCCATATTCTTTGCAGGTACTCTGAATTCACAACTGCTGTTAGATAGTATAGTTTTCAGAAAATGTAGCCTTTTTGCTAAATGTTAATGTAATAAATACAGTAACTAAAATAAATAACCAGAGAGCTTCCCAGAATCCAGCATTGCTTCCCAGCCAAACTCTGACTTCGGTCTGGCCTTGACAAAAAACCACAACATTCTGAATAACTCACCCTGACTGCATGACTTAATTAACCAATATGATTTAAAAGGACTGTAGGTCTGGTAATGAATTGAAGTCAAGAGGAACTGTTTCCATTGCTAACCCTTTACTGGCAAAGCAGGTGACAAAACCCTTTCCATGTGCAAACTGATGACTTATTCATGTAAACACAGGTGGCACTTGCTACACCTTCCTTCACGACCCCCTCCCTTCTCGCAGTGTGTTTTTCTAACTTCCCAGTGTTTGAGACAGGTAAACACCGCTTGCCATGCCAAAACCCCTGCTCTCAAACAAACACCCCACATAAAGCATCACACCAGTAGGAGGCAATTTACAGGACCCCTCTGTGGCTCATCACACTTCTTCCAAGCTCCTCAACAAACAATAAGAGTCATTGATTTTATTTAGTTATTAAAAGAGCATATAAGAGTGTGGTGACACACTCTTGAACACATCCAGTACTCAATCAAACAAGCTTTCATGTTCAAACAAATGATTTTTCTAGCTATTGTTTTTGAGTTGTTGAGAAGTAAGCCCATTTAAATGCTGAAATGCGCTTACAATCATGGTTGCTGAGACAAAGTGCTTTGGTTTGAGAAGGTCTGTTTAACAACCAGTATGCAATATTTGCAACCATTAAAGGTTTGTATAAACACACAAATATTAACCTGCTTGATGACTTTATTACTCTCAAAACTCCAAAACTAAATCTATGATTTAATAGTTTTAAATTCTTGTGTATCATTACACATTTTGAGTTGTACCTGCAAAATATCAGCATAGAATCTTATATCTAAATGTTTTTGTCTTGCTCAGAAATGCGTAAAAAAACAACAACTTGTATACATTCACTAACTTTTTTGAAAACTTATTTCCTACTAGTGGAGATTATAGAACCACTTCATATGTGTATCATGATAGGTGTTATTTATGGACTTGGGTAAATGCAGTCTCAACTATAAGTCTGCAAGGATGATAAAAGACACGTGCATTGATTAATGCACTGAGAGGTGGGATAAGTGCCCAGAAACATTTATAGCACTCAATTTATAACAGGCTAAGTAACAAAACCTGATCATTTTACACATAAGTTCGCAACATATGACATACTATAATTATTAATATACAAAGGCTACTTCAACCAATCTATTAAGGGGTGACTATGGCTCAGTCGGTAGGGCGGTCGTCTACAAACCCTAGGTATGGTGGTTCGACTCCTGGTTCCCCTGATTCCTAGCCACATGTCGAAAGTGTCCTTGGACAAGACACTGAACTTTGAACTCTTGGCACCTTAAGGAGGTAGCCTGTCCACAATAATTTTCCCATTATTAAAGTATCAATTATTGTTATTATTTTCTAACCAGTGTGACAGGAGCATAAGCCCTGTTGCACTAAAATCTGCAAGAAACATTCAGGTGTTATCATTGTATAAATGTATTCTTGAGTAAAGAATGTACCTGTTATTGACAAATACAAGTCAACCTCTCTCTATGACTTTGGCGTGCCCTTCTGTTGGCCTTGTTTCATAAAATATCTCAGAAACAGCATGATTTTAAAAATAAACTTTTATGGCTAAAACATCAGCTGAATCCAATGAGACCAAAAGAAAAACAGATGTGATTTCCATTATCACAGGCATACTGAAAGTCATGATCAATCAGACCGACCCTAATATTAGGGATATTAAATCACTGAAAAACATTTGGAAGAAAAGGCAAGTGATGTTACATACAATACAGGAAATTAATTGAGTTTAGAAACAGCACAGGTCTAAAGTATGACCTGTTTTTATTTGCCATTCTTCAGTTATTAAAACGACAAAAGACAGTCCAGTGAATCTATTATATAATTGGAAACATACATGAAAATAATAATAATAAATAATAATAATAATAAATTCACAATATGTGAGGTCAATTATGATTAAAACTACGGTTACAAGAGACAAAGAAACAGAAAAATCTCATGTAATTTTGATAATATGTAATACCTGTTTTTAAGGGATTTGCTTCAAGTGGATAGTGATTGTTATATCCTTTTTAGAAATCAAATCAAGGGAACCATGTGTTTACAATAAGTGGGGGTAAAAGAGGAGAACTAATCATTTTTGCACAATAACTGTTCCAGGTACATAAGTCAAATGTTAGATGTCTATTTGGAACAAACAACTTTTCGCCTTCTTTGGAAAACAGGCACAGCAACACTGGAGATGAGTTCAACTCCTTACCTCAAAAGTACACACACACACATGCACATGCATAGTTACACATAAGGTCTTAATTTGTACCAGCTGGCTAGTCAGACTGGCAGACAACAGCCAACCCCTTGTCTGTAGACACAAACTGGTGTTTGTAAATCACCACTTCAGATAAAAGGAGAGGTAAGTGTCCTGAGCCAAGGGGGGAAACCAAAGGAGATAACCATGGGGTGAAAAAGACAATGCAACTGTCAAACTCATTACTCTGAATACATGTCTGTACTGTAAAAACGTTCATTAAGAACATAAAGCAAACATAAAGTTGGAAAGTGGGAAATAGAGAGTGGTGTTGTTAGTAAAGACAGAGTAATGACAATAATAATGGCTCTAATAGCATAATGTACCTCAACCACAGCCTTTTCCCTTGTGATGGAGATATGGTGCCAGGGTGAAGTTAGCTCACCTCTTCAGAGGGATTTCTGCACATAACACATATTCATGTACACACACACAGACTCAAATACAAGCATACACATGTGCTACACTCACCTTGGCTTGGTTACTGAAGTTGAAGCCTCCAGATTTTCAAAATGTCCTATCTTGGATTCAAATCAATAAACCTCACTGACAGATACACACAAACATGGGCCATATGTTCTTGAAAGACTATTGAGGCCCTTAGACATTTATAGGAGGCCCTGCAAAGGTCCTTCCTGTATCCTGCTAGACTAGAGGACAGCAGCGGAGCAGGAGGAAGATCTTAGTAGGAATCAGGACTGTTCTGACACTCAATAGTCATTTCCTTTTACTTTGCATTAAATAAAGCACTAAGAAATAATAGAAAGAGAGATAATTTTCTTTAATGTTCAAGGATTATTAAAGTGGCACATGCTCTCATTATAAAACCATGTCTCATGCAGTGGGGCCAATAATTAAAGTAGTTACTGTAGACGAAATATTCCTGTGTCTGTGTCTTGGTTAAATCGCCTATGATATAAACCTATGTATTCAATCTTATAATGTTTAAGTGATGCAGCACTTCCATGCTGCAGACAGTTTTGTTTTTATCTACCGTATTCATACTGGCATGCAGCATGATGCCCAAAAATGATTAAGTATAAGATTTGGTTATGTATTGTAAAGTTGCATGCAGATTTGAAGCCTGATCACAAGAATGTATTGCATCTACACACTGACAGACGTGAAGACGCCATCATGACAACATAATCTCTCACATACTACGTACCATGCGGCAGGATGCAAAAACTGAGAAAAAAAAACACTGATAGATATCATCAGTGGTTTGGCTTGTAGACAATTTCTGTTGTTCGGACTGCTTAAAATTTTGTCAACCAACTTTCCCACAATTCCCCTTGTCTACATCAATTTGCAAGTTCCCATTTCCCAAAATGATTCCAACCCCATCATCTTAAATCTTAATACTTTGTCCATGGCTCTTGCCTTCATTCAGTCATTCAGTGGTAAAGATTATTACAACAGTAAAATCTTCATTTATTTTGAGTCGAGCAGGGTCATACAGTAAGTACAGGTACGCTAGGAGCCAAGGATACCTGCCAAGCATTTCAGTATTTTATTATAACATGCTTATGTCAGTATTTTATGTTTCTGATGCTGTTGTTTCACTCTGTAAGTGCAGCTCTTTGTTGAAAAATGTGGACATGTGCAAATTAGGAAAACAATTTCCTAAAAGGATGTTTATCCTTAACCTCCTAAATGTGTTTATTTCCATCAACAGGTATTTCTTTTTCTTTTTTCTTCTATTTCTCCCCTCTCTCTCTTTGTTAAACGCATATTCTGTATACAAAATTGAAGCCTGAGCAGGGAAAGCAGGATTGAGCATCTGTGAGGCATTTGTGGAGAGAAAAGGAGAAAGAGCAACAGAGATAAACTAGTATGAGTTTCCAAGCACCATCCCATGGTTTACTGGAATGTTGGTGAGTGCCTAGTGTGTGAAGTAATGTCCTGTCACCCAGCTCCACCCATACCCACTGAAGCTCATTGTCTCATTGGTCTAAGGCTAATGATGAGCTACTTCCATGACCTACTGAGAATGGGGCAGTAAAAGTTTGTGAGTGGCTGCAATTATGCAGTTTACCTATCCCACTCTCATCAGGGCAGACATGAGTAGTGACTGGGTCATAGGGAACACAGACCACAAACTAATGTAAAGGGATTGGTGAGCATATGATGCCAGCAAGTTGAAAACAGATGGGTCTGCGGAGAATATAAATGTCCCTCAGTCAGTGGCCCTCTATGCTCAATAAAACAGGGGCAAAACCTTGTATATTAACAGCTTGAAAATGTTATTGGGGGTTATCAGTGCCATGAAAAAATACACCAGCCGCAATGAGGTTTCCACATGGTAGAACCACAATAATAATTGAAATGAGAGAAGTAAAAGGGAAAAAGGAACACCATCCCAGAGGTTTCTTTTTAATGTTACCACACTCTTGTGTCACTGGCACTGTACCTGACGAAGGCCGTGTGGTTTGAGGGAATGCTGGTGAGAGAGAGCGCCAGAGACGCCAGCCTTCCTGTACTGCTCAAAGCAACAGCTCAGCTACTGTATGAGATTTTGTTTTTGTGGGTGCGCATGTGTGTGGTGGTTAGCTTGTGCGATTGTATGTACAAGTTTGCCCATGTGTTTGCTTGCATGTGTAAGTGTGTAAATGTGTATGTATCCTCTGCAGTATGCGTGTGTCCTCCACTTAAGTACATAAACACACACTGCCTGCGTTCTTGGGGATTGTACAAAATTGGGCCAGTTATTGGTTCCTTTTATTTATTTTACAGTGCAATTCTCCCTCTTCTTTCCTTCTGAAGCAGGATGTAGTGGAAGTTACTCTATTTAATCCAGACCCCATGAACATGTGTTTGTTTTACATCTTGACATGGGTTAACTACACATATAGGCATCTTCTTGCAGCATGAGAAGACTAAAATGTTAGCCCTTCTGTTGCTTATGTATAATTAAGGCAAGTGTTCTCCAGGGATGCTCGGTTGCATCATAGATTGCCTGGGCAGCAGCCCTCTCTGGAGAAATCACCTGGCTTGCTGTTTGAAGTTTGGTTGTACATGCACACTCACCAAGAACACAAACTCATCTGCATACGTATATGAGGGCAAATAGTCTGCACAAGTACATGAATACACACATATGGGCACACACAGGGCCAGTTGCTAGGGCCAGTTCTTCAATCCAATCCCCCTAGAGCAAGTTGAGCTGGCTCACCATATTCCATGGTGTGGTAGTAGGGGAACATTATGTTCTGCTCCACAATGACAGCAGCAGTACATTTCAGTCCCTTATGGACCTGCCCTATAATCCTGCATGGAGTCAGCACTGTGTGTTTGCCTATGTTTCTCTGTCTGTGTACCTGAAAGAAGGGAGGGATCTTTTTAAATGAGCTGACGTCATATTACAGTATTTACAGATAAACCCATAATAAAGGTCTATATAACATTCTGTGACATTTAGCTGTTGGTCTGCCATTGAAAGGATCAAAACATGAAAGCAACACAACTATTAAACCTGGCTAGAATGTTGTATTGGCAGTTAGATATTTTTGTAATCATTAATGTGTCATAGCATTTTAACTTACATTCTCTGGTGTCTGTGGTATTTTGATTGGATCAAACTGCTCATTTAAGGACATTTTAATGTGGGAATTGCCAATAAGAGTGGTTTTGGACCATTTTATACTTTCACAATATTTTTTATTCAGTGATGTATTGCAATAAGTAAGTATGCAGTAAGACTGTCAGTCAAACTAACATCCAGATTGTTATACTTCCAGTTACAACAACTTAACTTCACTGGATCTGTCATTTGTCATTTGTGTTTCTGACAACATTATTTCATGCCATTTAAGCTATCATATAATGTATCTTACCACATCATTCAATTTTTATCCTCTGTTTTAACAGCACTTGAATGCTGTATGCTCTTTTAATGTTATGTTTTATCTCTAGCTCTATCTTTTAATATACTGATATACTGTATACCTCAACAGTGTACATAACTCTACAAGTTCGTGCTGGGATTCACATTCAAAAATGAATGTGTGTCATCCTTACCAGGATACATTACACATTTACAGTGCATTCTGTAAGATAGACTGCAGACTCCTAAGCTATTGTGTTCAAAAGGGCAGTATGTATTTATGGCTCTAGGCACCATTTATTCTTATGTTGCTGAACCCTCCCTCAGCTGTGGTTTAAATGTGGAAGCATTCACCCATCCTTCTCCTTGGCTTTGCTTTGGTGCATGAAGATTCAAAAGTTAAGAAAAAACATTCAGCTCTCGTGCAGTAATACTACTGAGTCAACAGAAAGTGAGTAGGCCTCTGTACCTGTGTGTCTGTATTTTACAGTAGTTATATATTCCTGTGTATACCTCTTACACACAGATGCACAAAAGTACATAGCACTTGAGATTTCATGCAGATATATGGTCTCTCTTTCTCCTCATGTCATCAAGCCTTCTTGTGCTGTTGTTGCTTTCTTGCATCTGCAAAGATCTCTATCAGTGCTGCCCACCTCGCTCTCTCTCTCAGACATACAGACATACACACACAAAGAATCAACACTGTCTTTAGACATCAAACAGAACTGATACACAAAGCAAAGATTAGAAGGAAATGATGTATTATCAACGGTGCCTACCTACAATAGACTCATTCAGATCAAAAAACACTCACAAACACACAGAAAGTTGATTACACTTTTGCATTGTTCCATATCAGAGAAGCACATCTACAGTCCAACTCTACCAAAGACCTGAGAGCCATGAACACAGAAACATGATTCAATTAAACCACAAAGGATGAAGTGAGCTATTAACAAGGCAGGACAATGTGCTGTTGATTTCTGATAAAACTATGATGATGACAACAAGCACAGACTCACTTGCTATTACTATTGCATATCACTTATGTAAATGCAAATACAAAATACATCTGCAACATAAGACAGGAAATTTGGACATAGCCAGTAAAATTTCTGTCCATTGCAACAAGCGTTCCAAATATAAAAAACTGTGTTTTACTAAACAACAACGACTAAAACACCAAATAAGCATTTTTTTAAATCCGTCACCACTAGCAGGATGACATCCTGTGTCAGTGCCCACCAACAGCAATACAAATTCTTATCAAAACAATAAAATCATTTGGTTAGGTTTGGTTCGGTTTAAGCACAAAAACAACTAGTTATGGTTAGGTAAAGATCGTCATCATGGTTAAAAGAAACCAGGGTTGGCTTTTGGTAGGAAGCGGGAAGTAAACAACATTCTTCTGTGTCAAACTCCAACAGTTTGTTGACCCATTTGTCACCCCTTTGTGGACTTTGTGGCTCTATAACAAACTCACACTATTTCCTCTTTTGCTCAGAGTGAAAAAGGGTCAGAAATACTATGGTCGGTAGAATAATTTGGCATTTGAACATAATGTCAATTTTGGGCTAAAATGATTTTTATTTATTTTAGAGAATATTATATAGAGAGGCAAAGAATTTGAGAAACAAGGGAACACTGAAACTATTTTGGGGGGAAAACACTTTGCTAAGAAAATTAATTTTGGTTTTTCTTCTTTGTTTGTACATATCTCTTGCACTTATTTCCCTCAGATTGCATTTCTCTCCTTATTCATCTCTCTCAGATGGGAATACACATACATACAGCACACAGACAAGCACTAGAAGAACAATAATGGTACATATTGTGGCATGGATGCTAGTGGTTAACCAGACACTAACTCCAGCAGAGAACTTTACTGTGGTACTGACATTGTCTTTGGATTGTGGTTTACTGAGATCAAAGAGTTACTCTTTATGCCAAGTCCCCAAAAAGAAATGACTGTTCCCCACCCTCTGTATCTCTATTATAGATTCTGTCAAGCATACCCATCTAGCTGTACTCAATTAGTACCATGGTTGTAACTTCACCTATTTTAAGTGTAGTATGAAGGCAGTCGGTGAATGACAAAGAGAGAATGAGTGTGTTGTTACCACATTAGGAATGTTATTTAACCCAAGTGCCATTCCAAAAGCAGCTTAGCTCCTGGCAGGGTCACTCTTAAACTTATTTAAGCATGGTCACTTAACACTTTCAACAGTTGTTTCTTGTTGTGTGTCGCAACAGGTCCCACATGTACACGTCAAAAGGATAGAGAATTTATTTAAATTAGTATGTCAAATCAAAGCACAATTAACCTTTACTACCTACTAAGTGCTCTGACAATGCTTTAATCTTTTCCAGAGAGAGAAAGAAAAAGAAAAGGTAACTGCAATACACCAAACTTACACCATAATTTTTTTTGTAGACCAATTAGCTGGTCTGTATCCTCACATGCTCCCCCGGTACTGTGTGATTTAGTTTATTCAGTAATTATTGAGCTGTTCCTCCCTTCAAATAGCTACATTCACGTATGTCCAAACATAACAGAAGTCAAATCAGTGTCAGAGCTTCTCACCAAAACTTGCATTTGCACTATGTACGGAGGTAACTTTATCAGATGATACTCATTGTCTAACTATAAAGGAACACAGGAACTCATGTATTCAACATTGTCTCTTTTGAATGCAGACCATAAGCCTTGCACCTAAACATCAGTCCCATTTTCTCAGCCATTGCTATTTTAATATTGAGTACAGCCATCTCAGAGTTGCCAAGCAATTTACTACCCCAACAGTTTTATAACTCTCTGTCAAGATCAATATGTAAGCATGTATCAGCAAAGCCACAGATGTATTGGCAGATAACAGTGCTCAGAAATATTTCACAAAAATATAAAAACTGTAGCTCAAAAGTAACTATACAGGTCTTCTGCTTAGATTTTTTATGTTTTGGTAGTTATTACATCAAATGTCTATATTATAGGTATTTTACATTCTTTCCACTAACATATTTTAAAAGTCAACCAGGTAAATTAACAAGTTCTGTAAACAATTACTTACAAATTGAGAAAACTAGAATGCAGTACTCTAGCAGAGAATATGATCCAGAAACCATCAAACATGACTGTCAGTAATACTGGCAATTAAAGTATCAGGTGGCTAGGCATCAATGAAAATAGGTAACATCTTCAAAAACTTTGTTCTGCTATTCATCAACCACTGTGGTGTTTCATATGTTGTTCTAAAGTGGTCACATTATACTAGATCCCTGAACAAAGTTGAGCTTAGGGTCTGGTCTTCATCAACAGTGGCGTGAGCCTCCGCCACTCCAGGACTGTCATAGCCACACGCATGGAATTGCACAATTGCTTAGGAGCATTGCCCGAATGAGATTCTCAACTCAGTTACTTGAGACCATGTTATGTTGTCTTTGTTTTCCAAGGGACTTCCATAAGCAAACAAGTGTGCACAATTGTGTGTGTGGAAACACACACACTTTTTAGTGTGTGCATATGCTCAACGCTACAAGGACACAGAGTAATCAAAGTTAATTTGTCAAGTTGAAGATGATGATGCTGGAGTTTGATGTTCCAGGAGGTGAAAAATAAATGTCACTGATTATATCAACATGTTGTACTATGTACTGATGGGCTTTGAGGGCACAATTTCTAGATACAACAGTATAGGTACAAGCTTTGTTAATTTGTGTTGTGTAGAATGTGTAGTCAGTGGCTAAACTAGATGATTTCATCACATGTGACCCTCTGAGAACAGTGTTTTTTCACACTAAAATTATTTTTGTATGAACAACGTGTCCGTCACACCAGAAGCCCCTTAAGGTTTTGTAAACCAGTGGTCTCATTCTTCTCAGAGAACATCTGCAGTGTTTTTAGTTGGAACACACTCCATGTTTTGCACAGGCAGAAGTGGTACCATATTAATATCAAATGCATTCAGGCTATTGATGAATGCCCTAACTCTGTTTGCTTACATCCTTGCCAAGTGTTCTTGAGCAAGACACCTGACCACAGCTGTTCTACTATAATTAACATGTTGGCCTTATAAAATGCATCTTCAGCAGTGGGAACAAGCCCTAGTTCCAGCAAATACCCTAAAAGCTATCAAGTGACTGGACAATAACACAGTGAAATGATACTTTGAGCTTTAAAGAAGACAGTGTATTTCACCAAAAATGCCTTAGTTTTGACCATCCATATTAGGGAGAGGGGATTAAATAAGACTGAGTCTAATGCACTTGTGTCCAAAGCGTTGCGTGTGTACATGAATGTATGTCGCACCCTAATGTTTTGGGCAATCAGACCTTTTCTGTGTTGCAACAGCAACAGATCAATACTTACACCAGGCTTAGGTGGAATCAATGGCTTCTTCTCCTGTCTTCAATAAGCATTACTCTAATGAGAGTAGCAAATGTCTGCACCCACATTGGCATGACATCTAATTAAATGTCCCAATCTCTAAAATTACTTAACTGGTAAACTAGGAAAATAAGTAGTTCTGCAATTGTCTCACAAAAGCAGACTGTATTGTTCTCTCTAACATGTATGGATGAAGCAATAATAGTAAATCAACAAAGATCATCAAATACCATTCTGTTTGATTCAAGATAGAAATACAGGGACTTTTAAATTGATTAATTGGTTGTTATTGATGAGACAATTGATTTCATGAACTGCAATCTCTCTTAACATTTGCCGTGAAATCATATTAAAATATTTTGCTCTATTAAGTGAAAGCAACTGTAACATGATAAGTTGTGTATGGCTTTACCTTAGTAACAGCAGGGTATCCAGCAGCCACCTCACCAGAGCAGTAGGGCTTCTCTTCATGGGAAACTTTAACCGTGGAGGCCCATTGGTCCAGATAACCATTTGGGGTGTAGAGGCCACAGTCTCTTACACCCGTCTCTTGTTCAAAGTCCTCACACACCCCATCACCATCATAGTAGTAGCACATGCTTGGTACCTCTGCAGGATAAAAGAAAACAGTTCAAATGAATTATTGTGCTATGTGCAGCTCTGCCCTTGTTTAGCTGTAAAGGATGCAGTGACTACAGGTGAATTAAGCCCACCTTCTCTCATCTTTTTCTGTAGAACATTCATATAACATTTCTAACCTTATCTCTGTTAGTTTGGAAGGTCAACAGCTAGAGGACAAGATAAAGACATGGGAGGAAGGTGAAGGATAACAGATAAAAGATATGAGGATCTTCAAATGGAAATGAGTGAATAAGGTAAGGTCAGAAAGAAAGAAAGAAACCAAAAGAAAGAAGGAAAAGGAGAGAGGGTGATAAAATGAGAGCAACAGAGCCAAACACAGAAAGAGGAAGGAGGTAAGGGGGACCAGACAGTCAAGTGAAGAGGTAAAGAAAGATACAGCAGTAATTTTTCCAGACATCCCACCCGGAGTTAAGGTCTGGAACTAGAAGCTTGGAGGAGAGGTGAGCAGAACAGGGAGGTTGCCTGGGCCTCATTGCTCTCAGCTCTCAGCTAAAGCAGTGTCAGCCGTTGGGGTTCCAGTTAGGGGGAAAGGCGGCATTCTGTGCCAAGTTGGCCGGGGCCTCCTCAACGAAATTCCAGCCCTCCCCAGCTCAGCCAAAAACTCAAGTTAGTTCTGTGCTCTGGCAATGGTGAAACGAGGGGCTACTCAAGGGGCATACAGAATACACTCCCGCCACTCACTCAGCAGGAACAGAGGCAAGGAGGAAGGGAGACTGAGACAAGAGGAAGCTCAAACAGTGGATTGTAAAAGCTGCAAGAGTAATAGGTTGTATGAGCTAAAGAGAGAAGAGGAGGAAAAGGATGGAGAAAGAGAAAATGCATTGTTATAGTATTTGGACCTGGATAGAATAAATAGATAACAGAAAATGTGGAAAGGTGATTGAGTGCAAGAGTAAAAAGAAAAGGGTTCTACAGTTGGAGAAAGAAAAAGACTGATGAGAGGAACAGAGATGGATAGAGGCAGAGAAACTGTGCACAGGCTGACAAAATAAACTATACTTGTTTTGTTTGTCATTACATTAGTAAAGACAAACAAGTTACATTTAACATTTCAAAGGGAAAAGAGAGTGAAATCCAGCCTTCCAACTATTACTTTAGTGAAGAAAATCAGATTACATTTCCTTTATGCTTTATGTCAGCACCTGTGTTTACTGTGGCTTGACATCCTATTGAGACATAGCCAATGGGATTGTAGAGCCTGGTGGGGTCATGTGAAAAAACGTGTTGATTTCACCAATTCCAGATATTATTCAGCTCAATCGTGTGAATAGCCTATTAAAGTTCATCCAAATTGTAGAACATTGGCCCTGTTGTATACTTGTGTCAATTCTCCATCCAACTCTCTCTTTCACTATCCAGCACACTGACAAGCAGGCACTCTCTCACACATACAGACAGATGGACAGAAGGTCCCGTCATTATAGTGTCAGATTTCTGTGCAAAACTACAACTATGTCAGAAAGAGTCAGACACACACACAACATGCGCACACTTACACACATCTCTGAGCACTGCAGTTGGTGGAAAAACAGCACAGCCAATGCAGTCATCCAGCAATCTGACAGGGATTAAGCAGCCACTTCGCACAGACTCACATAATGTATGTGTATGTATGCATGTATACTGTATGTACATGCACAGAGATACACAACCACAACAGGGGGGCAAATTGATTGTCAGACAGCAGGAGAACTGGGCAAGAAACCACCTCATAAAACAAAACAATGTAGAAGATGCCAGTCACTCAGCTATGTAAAATAACTCACCGTTTAAAAATAAATTATTTCCAGATTGTCTTTCCACAGGTCAAAATGATTATGATATTGAATGGTATGTTTTAGTCTTCTGAGAAAGACACGAAGTACTTGGATAACATATAAATCCGTTGTTTCAAAAACATTGCCCATGGGGCTCATCAAAAACTTTGCAGCCTTTCTGTTTTGTGAAATAATGAAAAAACAGTGTCAGTCAGAACATGTTACGTAAGAAACTGATGAGTGATATAAATGCTGCGTGTAACACATAAATAACACGTGAATATCACTTTTGGCCAGAAAAATATGTTTAGAACCTTGTCAGTCGATTTTATTAAAATAGCTAACACACTGTACTGTTTGTGCGCTAGATACAATATGCAAGTTTCTTTTCACAAGAAACTCTTTCCAAACTATATTATCCCAAAATACATTTACACAAGCACTGCCTTGCCATAAATCAAATAGAATCATTCATTAACAGCTACCAATACTGTATGAATTAAATCCACATCCTTTTGCTAATGTCATTTAAGTAGATGTGCTTGAGAAGACAGGTAAATACCTTGATTAACAGTGCACTAAACAGTAACTCAGAGAAATGCTGTAAAACAATTACTACAAGCATTCCTATTTTAACCTGAAGGACATAATGATTCATATGACTTACCAACACAGTTAAAGAAGGGCTCTTTCTTGCACTGACTGGAACAGCCATCCCCATTCACAGAGTTCATATCATCACATTCCTCTCCTTTGGAACTAAAATAGCACAAGACAGTACTTAGAAAACATCCACACTCACAGTGCCAAACTGATAAATACCAAATGTAACAAATGCCTGTTACCTTTGGATGTGCCCATCCCCGCAGTAGGGTGACCCCAGTTCATGCGCCAAAGGTGGGGAGGGCTCACTCTCACTCTGGCTGGAGATGGTTTGGACTTGGTAGGTGTACACAACATGTGGAACTACATCCCTGAACACAGAAGGGCAAAAATCACAGTAAGTCAAAGTATCTTGGGATTATATAACACCTGGAAGACATGTCATATAAAGAGCCACAGCTAATCAAAGAAGAGTACAAGATCATAGTCTGAGAAAGAGAGTTGGACCAGGCCTGTGGGGAATGGCTTGACATGCCCGCTGCTATATTTGCTAGTGAGTATGCATGTTGTGGTCTTTCAGTATCTAAACTAGCCAACACAATTAAACATCTGTCTCAGCACACACTTCTACACATCTACTTATCCAGTCACACACTGACAAGGCTGCGATTGCCCACTTTGGATCCAGTTGTGTTTTGTTTCCTTATCATAGTGATTCAAGGAACCATCATGATCAATACACATTGGACAGGAGAAATATTCGTGAACTACTCACTTTGACGGTGTAAGTCGCCATGATAGTTTCTTGAGTCACCATGATAAGGAAGTCTGAAAAAAAAGTCTGAAAGGAAAAAAACATAAATGAGAAGACCAAAACCATAAACAAAACAAAAAAATCAAAGCTGTTAATGAGAAACCAAAATCATAAGCAAAGCAACAAAACAAAAAAGGACAGAAAACTGTAATTGCGCAAGTGAGGGTGCTGTCGTGACATTAGTTGTTCTAATGTTGTTAGATTTATCATGTAGAGTAGTTATTTTTTCCTCTCTGAACACAATTATTTCTCTTATGTTTAATTTAATTATTCAAATAAAGTAGAAGTATGCAGCTGGGGCCAAGTAGCCTGCTTTAAGAATCCAGATTATCTATTGTGTTATTTTAACAAGTGTGTTCACAAGAAACAGAAAAAAAAAGAAAAAAAAATCAAGTGTTTAAAATATGTAAAGTTAAGCAAAGAATTTGTCAGTTTAAGTATCTATTCATCTATCTTAACAATTTTAAACACGAAAGTCGGGGTAAATAATCTTCAGATCAGCACTCTCATTTGCAAATATATAGCTACAGTTTTCTTTGCTTTTTTACTTCTTTTTTGTTTTGGTTATAGTTTTGGTTTCTCACTTGTAGTTTTGATTTGTCGCATACGGTCATGGATTCTCATTCATGTTTTTCTTTTTTTGGCTTTCAGAGTTTGTGGCCCAATACTTTGTGTGTGTCTTAGTGTATCTGTGAAAAACAAGTGAAGACTGAAGACCAACATACAACAAAAATGTTTCTAATTTTGACTGAGACAAGCATTTATTAATAAAGAATATATGTATGCATTTGTAACGTGAGGGTTCGATGTGTGGTGGTTGAATCACTCTTCTAGGGATAAGGAGCAGGATGGAGACAGATAACTT
>JAUMHL010000004.1:9179307-9194900 GCA_032362345.1 Sandelia bainsii
AGTTTTTATTTTAAATTATATCATTTTTGTGTGAGTTTGTTTGGATTTGAGACATGTCACATGGTGTGACTAATGTCACATGACATATCCCCCTATTGTGGTCAATTGGCATTTTGAGTTACCATGGCAACGTAAATCGCCAAAAAACACACACGAGATTCCCACAGGACGGACTGTGGAATCCTACCACACACATTATACATAAAAACGACCGGCTTGGTCAAGACATGTGCCCTATTGTGGTTAATTGGCATTTAGAGTTACCATGGCAACGTAAATCGCCAAAAACCACGCACGAGATGCCCATCAGGACAGACTGATGATTCCTATCACACACATTATACAATTATATTATTAAAACGACCGGCTCGGTAAATCCTGCTTTCTTACTGGCGAGGTGGCTTTAAGGTTCAGGGGCGCAAAGTGGCAGGCACCTTCAAAGTTTCTCCAGGAACTTTCTAGTTTAACATGTTATACAATGATGAAACAAATAATTTCTAAACTGACTGTAGAGTTTTCCAGAAGCACATCCACAACCTGTGCTGAACTGAAAGCTGAAGTATTCTGCTAAGCATTATGTTGCCTGGGTGTCATAATGCACCTTGGCTCTACAGAGTCAATAGTGCTACTGCACATAGAGTGACAACAACTCTTTTAAAGAGACTTTCAACCTGTTCCTAATTAGTTGCATGCTTGATTCCTCCTGACCTCACTGCTAAAAGTAATGCTGTGTTAGTCTATGCTGTTGGCAGCAACTCACAATGAAACAGAAGAAGAGGTGCAGATATATCATATTTCAATTAATTCTTTTTCAGATAGAACCTATATGATATATAAGAACAATCTTTACAATTGCAGGGATATTAATAAACAGTATATTTGTGAAAGAACTGATGCCCAACATCATGCCTAGGTCTCACTTGGTGGAATGGTTATCAACAGATCATAACTTCTGGCAGCCATCCAGAAATCATAAACCCACAAATTCATCTGTAACTGATTACATATGATATGTAACTGATTTGATATGTAACTAGTACTAGAAAGGCAGGCCTTCATTCCAGTCACAGACAATATGTCACGTGATATGATTTCATCACTGCTGTGTCGTTGTCCATCCAGACATTCTTCTCAAGACCCAAGATAGGTTTTTATCTTGGCTCACGCTCAATGTCAGGCACAAGTCATTGTAACATGTCTTTCAAAGGTGTTTTGATAGCATCAGGTGATTACACATGGAATCATGTGCCAATGAATGTGCCTGCTACTGAGAGCAAGACTGTTGGTGTGTATCTGTGTTGATCTGTGTGTGTTCCTGCCTTCACTGGTGTGTGCATTAGGCTTATGTGTGAGCATGCATATGGATGTGTTTCCGTTCTGTAGCTGCTTGTTATTCTTGGCTAAGAGATCCCAGATGAGAAAAACAGATACATTTAAGGAAGTTGAGAAAAAATCTTAGATTGAGCCTGCAAGAACAACAAACAGGGCAATACCCCCTTTGTCAGTGTGGCAGCTAACATGAGGTTTCACTGTTATTAATTTTATACCTAGGTTATGTCTAACAAACTAATGCTACATGTTTAGACTTATAAGATGTACTTTAAAAGAGACACTGTAACATTTTAAAGGAAAATCCATGTATTTAATAAAGGCCTCTGTTGCTATAGTCAACAGTTTGCTTTTGCATATACAGTCAAGTTGCCATGATGTAGTCATCAATCTAACTAAAGACTGGGTGAGAGGTATAACAGTCCTCCTTGAACCCTGATTCTTACCAGAATCCCAGCCAGCTGACCCCTAAACTTTTGCTTTTACAAAGTTCATATCCTGTATATGCCCCAAAAAGTTGCCAAAAAGCTGCTGTTACTGATTTTTATCTTCTATCTATACATAAAAAAGAAAATAATCACCAGTGCAGCCTCTGACAAAATCTATTTTTTGAACATATACACTGACAAACCTGCTAACCCACTTCTGCTTTGCAGTATGCTGGTGTAGACACAGGTGATACCTAGCTAATATATATACAAATGTTGTCGGTTATCTATCATCAAATGTAGATTGCTAGAGAAATTCTGTTAAGTGTAGCTGGCATCTCATGAACCACCACATGGTCTAAGCTATTCACTCTGTCTACAACTCATGAGTAAGGTTCATATTAGAAGGATTACACAAGCCTTATTTTAAATGTCTAATGTCCTACAGTATAGAGAATTGGGGGTGTATGAATGTAAAATATTCCATTTTATCAATGACACAAATTCAGAATAAATACAATTTATTGTCATTGTCTTAGGAAATATATACGTTTTTTATTCAGGTCCAATACCTATACCTCCCAAACAAGCCAGCATGTACTTAAAATGAACAACTTTGTTCAATGTGACATCCGGCTACATTGGAAGACAAAAGTTTTTATTGTAAATAGTTGTTGTGAATAGCCTCACATTTTCAGATAGTTGCTCCTGGAAGGCACTAATTAGTAAGTAATAGAAATATTAATATCTCCATAGTGGTATAAGGAGATGCTGTTTTACCATTTAATAAGAACCATTGCTGATGTTTTGTTTTTGTTGTTGTTGGGTTTTTTTTTTTGTGTGTGTATGTTTCGTTTTTCCTTTTTTTAAAAGTTTGAATGAGTTTTCAAACAGTAGTAGACTTAAAAGGGCTAGATACAAGATATTGGAAGATTATTCAGAACCCTGTTACAATCCAGTTGTAGAGGGGGAATGTAGTAGTTTTGATGCTGGGGGAGCTGCCCAACTCTCTTTTGACTGGGGGGTCCCTTCACATCAGCTCTGAGATAGTCTTTGACTGAATGACAGCTCTGAAACCCACGTGAGTAATAGGATTAGGCAATGGGCCAGGGTGTCTTAGAGGGATGGGGTCAAACTAACCCAATCCCCGTACCCTGTCTCTTCATACTTTATCGACCCCCTAATGTTCTCCCCTTCACCTATTGCCCCTCTGAGCCTAGCAATGATTTACCCACAACTGGTCAAACCTTCCGCGCATAATGTGTCCTCCTCACTTCACCCTTCTAACTCTCCTCCACAATTTACACTGTCACCCTGACATCCTAGCCCTTAAGCATTCCAAACAAACCACCAACCATGGATGGAGCCAAGTGATACAAGATGTGAGCTCTTCCTCTTGATCAGTTTGCCCTTTCTTAGGTGAAGGCCAGTGGCCTGACAGTGGGAGGTCAGTCACCTTCCTCATCAACACTTCCATCGCTCTATCCACCATGGAGACATGCAGCAAGAAGAAACAGCTTACTGTGTGGTCAACAAAAGCATTTCAGCAGCTGGACCAAGGCGATCAAACAGTCCACTTTAAATTGTATTTGTGGCATGCCAAAACATTTTGGTGAACTTTGCTCTTTACGCCACAGTGTCAAAGGCTATGTTTGTTGTGTGACAGTGAGTGTGGTGAAGCATTATCTTAGCCAGAGGCTGCAGTGCCTCACAAAACCCACATAGCAGAATATATGAAAAATGATTAATCAAGGAAATAGTCAAATGTTTTTGTATGAAACATGAATATATAAAGAGGACTAAATTGATCTATTTTTTGTTGTTACACTTGATTTGAGTGAGAGCCATCAAACAAGATTCCATATGCTCAACAGAAAATAATCAGCCAGTGCCACTGACCAGCACCAGTGGAATGCAACCACAGCTAGTGAAATATACCACAGCAGTAAAACTACCAAGAGTACATCAATAATTACTGACATGAGCCAGATCCCCCCAAATAAATATATCTACTGCAGACAGCTTTCCACTGGCACTGCCATTACCATCCCCCCATAACCATGAAGTTGTATATCGACACTTTGTGGAACTTAGGTGTCATCAGTCCATCTTGCATAACATGCATACTCACCCTTTTGCCTCTTATCAAGCACTTTCCATCTCATGTAAACCACGCTGACAGGATAGTGAGATGGCATAACACACAGCAGCGCCATGTATAGCACAATCTTTATCTAGTCAGCACATTCCATGAAAGCAAAGCACTGAACTCTCACCACAGTGTGAAGATAATACCTTCAACAAGCCATCTGCTTGCCCTTGCTTAATGGAACATGGGAAAAAACAAATGTGGGCAACAATTGACCTGTGACTTAGGAAACAAATGTTGGGCAGCAAATTTGAAACTGCAGAAGTAGTGGTGGCTTGCTAGAGCTCCTGGGGGTATTGAAAGGGATATCTGGTATTACAAGAACATATTTTTGTGGATAGTTTCCATAGATAAATAAACACCTTCTTAATGTTGTTTTTAAAAACCCCTAATTACATCACACTAATGCAGGGAGCTAAATGGTAAACCACTCAGCAATTCTAAAGAAACTTCTAAAAGAAAATACTTGGGGTAAAAACAACAGTTTCAAAACCAACATCCTCTGCTGGGAGGAAATGTTAGTCTTTCTCGAACCTTGAAATAACTTATTTTATTTACTACTACTATTTCTCAACAAAAATCCATTAAGAATATACTGAGTTGCAAATAGGGATGAATGATGTAGAACTTTTTTTCATATAAAAATGTTCACCTCCCAGGTCACTCACCTGTCTGTGTATCGGCGGGTGGGTTCATTAAGCAGCAGATCATGTGGTGCATGGGTGAAGGGTGGTTGGCGCAACAGGCGGTAGTGTAGGGGCTGGCAATGCCTACAAAGCAAACAGTCTTGCTTGGATGCCAAGAGGGTGGCATCAATCTCGAGGTGTTGCTCCATAGTGAAAAACTGTACCCCATATACCTCTTCCTCTATGTCCAGCTTCAGAGTCAGTGGGGTGTCACAGAAGACATTACTGGGACCCAATGAAATGTTGTTCCCACTGACAGTCAGCAGTAAGATGTTGTGGATAGCTGGAAGAGCTGTTTCCTCCGGGCTGAAGAAGGTGACCCACACAGTCAGAGAATCTGGTACCAGCGGGTAGGCGAACTGTAGCTGAAGCATACATCCCTGGAGAGGACACTCAGACAGGCCGACAACACCTTGCTCGATCCCTGCATTAGGACTCCAAGTGCGCACACTTGGCTCACAAGCTTGCTCAACATCTGGGGGTCCTGCAGGATTACAAAAGAATAAAGTGTCTCATACACATAACATGTACACAAATTCAAATACTATATAAATTAATGTTTTATACTACATATCCTTAAATTCCTTAAAAATTCCCTGGCCAGGTAAGATAAACTAAGTTATAAAGCAAATAAAATTTTTCTGATTGCTAACACATGCATCAATGATTGTACTGAATTTTTTGTGTATCAACACTTCTTGTAGCATCAAGGTAGAGGTGAAACTGAGAGTTCATTGTGAGTCCATCTGCAGAGGAAAGGCAGAGCTGAGGTGTGTACCTTCTGAGAGGGGCCCTGTTCAGGGTTCTCACTTCAGCAGTCATTACAAACTCTAACAGTCACACTCCAGCCATATTTGGAGTCCACACACAGCTAACTCGCATTATCCCAAGTGACGTACACTAACATTCATCAAGCACTTTTAGAAGCCAGCAAGCAGCAGACACTATGTTCTCCCTCGATTTCCTTTTGTGCATTTCCAAGCTGGCAACCAATGAAGCCATTTGCTAACCTCATTTCTGGGCACTGCGCAAAATTCCAGTGTTTAATCAAGTGAGGACTGAATATGGTTTCCAAGCCACATTATCTCAACACATTTATTATTGTACTGTAAGTGTGTGTGTGGTCACAGTGAAGGTGAATTAAAGAAAAAGAGAGACACGGAGAAAAAGAAAAGGGGTTGTGCTGGGAGAGAATGAACTAAGACACTCCAAGAACTTGGCTTTTTTGGCTTTATACTCAACTTGTGTAGTCCCGTCTTTGTGGGTACACTTTCATTGAGTTTGCAAGGAAAAGAGCTGTAGCCACAGAAAATATTTTGTAATGTCAGCTGTTATGATGGGCCTTACTCCTGCTCTGGCACTGATGCTATGTGGTTAGAAACTTAAGACGACAGAACAGGGGTGTCATCCACTGCATAACCTAAGGCAATGCACTCTATTTGAAAACATGCAAAGATCTGTGCAAGCAAAAGGTTTAAAATCCAACATCAAAAACGCAAATATTTTAAATGATCTGCTCTATTGCATACAGAACATCAACTGCAACAGATCATCAAAATTCACTATGAAAAGACAAATACTATATCAGTGTTTCAATCCTAGTTCCATTACTGAGGGAAATGTGACAGCCAGACTCCAGTCCTGGAGACACCTTTGTCTATGATTACACTATTCTGACAAAAGAGAGTGTATGTAGAGTTTTAGTGTGGATTATGAACACCAAGTTATTAACAGTAAAAGTGAGTAATTATCCATTATCCAATTATGCAATTGTTTTAGGGATTACACAGTGTACGAGACTGGTCACTGAAACATACATACAAATTGGATAAAGTTGAACATATATGACATAAACATGTTTAAATTGATTTTAATCAAAAATCAATTAAGTTACCATTACTAAAAAGAAAAGAAGAAACAAAGATCTGGCAATTTCCAGCTGTTCTGGCCATTGTCAGCAGTCTGCTATCTGGTCTTCAAGTAGGTTCTCTTGAACACATCAGACATGACTGCAGTGTAATTGGTGCTAGGTTCAACATAAATCATTTTTAACAATAACATCCAGTTCTAACTGAACTGTTGTGCTCTACTAGTGTCATTTTTCTGCCATGTGTTTTAATCACTTTTTAATAAGTAATTATTTGTTCACCAAGTCATCTGATAATTGCAAATGTCAGACAACTGGGAATTCCATAATCAGCTAAATAATTTTTCATGCACAAAAAAGGGAAAAAAATTAAATGACTTTGCTGCTCTGAAGCTAAAATGATCAGTGTTTGTAACAACTTACAGAAATCAGCTAAAAATGACTAGTTGGCAAAATATAATTTGAGGATAGATGCTGGTGCCAATCATAATCCTTCTGCTCTGGAGAATCACACTGATCCACAAAAAGTCCAGAGTGCCAGATGAATAAACAGACAGGGATATGTCTGGGCATGCACGCTTTATGCTTTCTAAGAAGTGTCTGGCTCTGGCTCTCACTATCGATGACTCACTGTCACATACTGTTACACACTTCCTCGCTTAGAAGGCATTCATCAACCTCCTCTAGCCCTTTTGCCCTGACAGACACACAAACAGAGAGACACTTCACAGATACTATGAAAGCAACAGACACTATGGCTTGGGAATCAATGTCACATCATATTGTATTCAGTGTATTTCAGTGCTTAATCCGTCATAGCTCTTGGTGGCTGTTTTTTTATGTGTCCCTATGAAGCAGATGACACAGGTGCTACATTTTCATAAACATCACTAGAGGGGTTGTTTGTTTGTTTTGAGAAGAGTGGTTAATGTACAATGATAAACTGAATAAGGGAGTCAATGAAAATAACTGAGTAGGAAGGTAATAACCAGCAATAGATGCAAACTCCAAGAACCAAATTTTGAAAATAGATGATTACTACAATAAAGTTTTGGACAATTAGTTAAAGCATAGTAAAACTAAAGAGATTTTTAAAAGGAGCTTGGTGCCTTTACATATTACATATAACAACTGTTTACTGGACGTTTAGATATTTATTTCTTTGTGAAATAAATATTCATTCAGCTACATCAGACGTTAGTTTACTTTGTTAGTTTGCTTGAACCTGGCATGAAAAATCATTTCCTTTGCATTTTCAGTGTAGCCAATTACTTGATATAGTGGAGCAATGGAACACTGAGTGATAAGTTAAAAACAGGGATTATATCAAGTTGTCAAGGAGGTATGATTGTCAGTGCTCACTCCATTCCTTTTTTCATGTCCCAAATAGATCCATCCATCCGTCCATTAAGGGTCACAGGGGTGCTGGAGCTAATCCCAGCTGTCATTGGGCAAGAGACAGGGCACACTCTTAACAAGCTGCCAGTCTATCACAGGGCTGACATAAAGAGACAGACAGTTGGAGTCTGGAGTACCAGGAGAAAACCCACATAAGCGTGGGGGAAAACATGCAAAATCCACACAGAAAAGCACCCGACCATCCATCCGATTGATTTAACCCATGTCCTTCTGCCTGTGAGGTGACAATGCCAACCACTACACCACTGTGCTGCCCCTCCAAAATAGATCTTAGGTTTTATTTTTAAAAATCACTAACACAAGATAGAAATGCATTTGTTTGCTCAGTTTCACTGACTCTTTATTGGGGTACAAATATTACATAGTACAATAATTGGACCATATACTGTATGCTTGCTTTTAAGACTTATTTAGTAAATCTATACACAGAGAAATATTTCTACATTCCAAATGCACATGAAAAGGATTATTTTCTAAGTGCACCTCCATGTGCACAGGAATGTGTGTTCACAGAGTTACACACACAGCTCCACACAGATATAATGGCAAAGTAGACCTTTCACTTCCATTCATGCACACTGCTGTTTTCAATCAACTCAGGATCCTCCCTTGTGAATGTCACTAACCACATGTAATTCACTTAACTATCTTATGTGGTTTCCACCCTACCCAACCTTTCTCACCCCCTCCTTATCCATGTGTGTTTTTGCCTTTTATATCCTCCCGTCATGAAGATTTAAGAGAGATACTCTGGCTCTCTTTGACCACAACAGTGTTTCCCAGTCAAGTAGTGTGAGGACACTGCCCACACCTGCTGAGATAACAGGTGCCGTATGCATGAATGCTGATCAATGCATGTACACACATAAACAGTCGTACAATTGCATGTATTAACATGCTTATCCTAAAATATAAGGAGTTTATACCAATACGCCAAGATTTGTGTTAAAATGGCAATACTTACAGTTGGCACTTATAGTAGTTTGCCAGAATATCTAAGTTAGTAACTGCTGGACACATATGCACCATCACAGCAGGAAATGGCAGCTGTGGTATCTAGTGAGAAGCTGGCTCAAGCAGAGTTAACAGGAAATGCAGAGCTGCCACAAAGAGGGACCCTTCCAAGAGGGAAAATAGAGTAAAGTTTACACACACTACATTAGACAAGCCCAGACTTGCCTTTAGTACACACACTACAACCAGTGTGAATGCTAGGTTCAGTAAATTTAAAACCTATAGAGCATCTTACAAACACCCACACAGTCAAACATGCAACACAATCAGAGATGATTTGTTTGGATGATGATAATTATGGTTATTATTATTATTATTATCATTATTAGTAGTAGTAGTAGTAGTATAAGTATACAAAAGATGGTAGCTCATTAAAAGTATAGTGTGCTTGTATGTATACAGTAGACTGTGTGTGTATGTGATTATATTTGGGTGCATGTGTGTTATGTACTGGTTTTGGAGGTCAGCTCAAATTTTTCTAGCTCAGAAGACTAAAACTAAGAATATTTGATTTTTTATTGTAATAGTATACAGCTGCAGTCAATATTATTCCATCCCCATTGCAAATTAGGCATTTGGGAAAAATGTACAACCTTTCAGCTGTTTGCAATGAACAAGCAATAACATTTTAAATAGCTCAGCACATCTAATGTTACAAGTGGTTCCTCCAAATTAAATACAAAATGCAACTTTTAATGACTAATGCAGTTTCAAAATTATTCAACCCCCTGAATAATCAAAGTCCTCATAAGATCACACATTTGCAAATCAGGCATTGTCTCAAGCACATGTTATAAAATTAATCAAGGGCTTCATTAGTTGCATCAGGTGTGCTTGAGATAGAATAATCAAATACCTGAACTGGCTAGAGGTTTGTTAAGTGCCATGATTGACTGCATGTTAGAAACATGAAACAAGTCAAAAGAATTGTCAATAAACTTAGAAAGGAGAAGAGATCATTGCCTTTCACAAACAAGGAAAAGAATACAAAAAAATAGCAAAGGTACTGAATGTTCCTAGAGACGCTAGAGACGAAAATACGCTCAAAATCATTTAAATAAGCCACACAACAGTTTGGGGATTCTGTTCTGTGGAACTTTCAGACTTATGGAAGATGGTGGCATGGTGATGCTCTGGTGCTGCTTTACTTCCTCTGGCACTGGAAACCTGCAGCATGTGGAAGGCAAGATGGATTAATTCAAGTACCAGTACATCATAGGATGTACCAGTACATCCTGGGAGAAAACATCATGCCATCTGAAGCTGAAGCTTGGGCATCATTGGACCTTTCAACCGGAGAATGACCCAAACATACCTCTAAGTCCACCAAGACTTGGCTGCAGAGGAAATCCTAAAACATTCTAGAGACACATTCACCCAACTTGAATCCCATAGGATATCTCTAGTGGGATTTGAAGAGGGCAGTTGCAGCTTGCAAACCCAAGAATATTAGTGAACTGGAGGCCATAGTCCATGAGGAATGGGCTAAAACCAGCGACACTGTTAGGCCTATTTTGGGGGAGCTGAAGCCCCCCCCCAAATTATGCCAAGCACCCCTAAAAATATAGTAATTATTATACTATTTTTAAATGATATATCCATACATTTCGTACAAGATATCACTGAGCGCAGGTACGCACTTAACAAATAGAAGCAAGACTATGAATTGAAATAAAAAATAATAAGTATAGCTACCACTATTTAATTAAAATTATGTACTGGCTGTTTAAGCTGCTATAGGTAGCAGGCGGGCATTAGGACCCAGGTGGAAGCTACATGTCGCTGCTTGTTAGCGAGTAGCAACGTTTATCTGCAGTTCAACAGAAAGAAGCGGCCAGAGAATTTCTTCATAGTTAGAGATTGTGAGTAGGTGTCAATAACTGTTAATTGCTTAACTTTACTTATGTTTCCTTAAGTTAAAGGAAAGTGACATTGTTGGGTATTTTAAAACTAATTTAGACTAAGTTGCCCGCATAATGCTGCTGTTATAATTGGTTATTGTGATCAAAAACTTAATGGTAAAGTGTCCCTGTTTTGCTGTTGTACAAATATATCCTTCAGTTTGAATACCAGATGGATATACGAAGGTATTTTGAAAGATTGAAGGAGAAGCAGGAGAGTGACAGGGGAGCTGATGCTGAGGGAGCATGCACAATGAAGACTGGTGGAGGTTTACAGGTAAAGAGACGCTTTGTTTTGTTGTTTCTTTTTCTTCCTAACAAATGGTCAACTTAATTTTCTACATTTACTGGCTGTTGGCTAATAAACAAACGAGATAAGCCTATAAGGATGTCGCCTAAAAGTAAGGCTGAGTACATAAGCATATAGACAAAAATATATCTTAACAACAGTCATACATAATGCACATACAGGCCTACTAAACAATTTAACAATTTAATCTAACAAACAGTTAGTAAATTATTAAATTAACCTCAGGATTTTTAATAAGCTATGTTTTTTTTTTACTTTGTGAAGGGTGAGGCAGAAGGAGAGACTGAGGAAGAAAAAGATCATCAGGCAAGCTGTTCAAGTCAGAGAGAGCAAGGGAATCCAGGGAGGAGGTGGAGCCTTTGTCTGGGCAAAAAAAAATTTTAAGAAAAAATTAACAGTGCCGTCTGTTCACACTCCTTAACAGTAGTGGCGATAATGCCCTGTAATGCGAGTTGACAACCGTCGTTTCACACCATAGAAGAAGACCCGCAAACTTTGTTTACATATGCTAATTGAGTATGGTGAAACGCAGGTTACGACACAGAATATATTAAATATGGATTTTCTTATATTGACGACAAAGGAGGACAAAAACCTCAGTGTGTTTTGTGCAGCAAGGTGTTGGCATGACTTCAAGACCTGAGGACATCACAAAAGTGTCTTACTTCTTCGTGCTCGAAGCAAGAACAGGCACTCCGTGCATCTTACCTGGTAGCACATCGTATTGCAAAGTTAAAGAAGCCCCACACCACTGCAAAGGACCTCATCTTACCAGCAGCTATGGACATGGTCAGAGAGATGTTGGATCAATCCTCAGCGGATAAACTAAAAACTATACCTCTGTCAAATGACACTATTAGGCGAATTGAAGACATGTCAGATGACATCAAACAACAGACCACAGCTCGCATTAAGGCAAGTGGTCATTTTGCCTTACAAATGGACGAATCCACAGACATAACAAACAAAGCAGTTTTACTCGTTTACGTGAGACATGTGTGGGACGGGGACTTACAGGAACAATTTCTCTACACAAGAGAACTCCCTGCTACTACGACTGCAGAGGACATTTTCAGCTCTGTGGACTTGTATTTGAGTTCAGTAGGCCTAATCTGGGATATGTGCGTCTGTATCACAACTGATGGCGCTGCCTCCATGACCGGAAAAAACTTGCGGGTCGCGAGGAGAATACTTGAGGAAGCTCTGAATGCAACTTGGAACCATTGTTTTTTACATTGGGAGGCCCTGGCAGCAAAGGATATGGTACCAGTGCTTCATGGAACATTAAAAGATGTCATCCAAGTGGTAAACTACATTAAACGGAGTGCAAAGAACACCCAGTGTTTTCAGAAACTGTGCCAAGATCTTGGTAGTGAGCATGTACAGGTGTTGTATCATGCCAAGGTATGCTTGGAATTCATGGAGGTAAGCCTCTCCCAGTTTTGGTGCAGCACTGTGATGAGCGAGTATCCTTGTCTTGCTACTCGAGCAGTAAAAATCCTGCTACCATTCAGCACTACCTATCTCTGTGAGTGTGGCGTCTCAACTCTGGTTCAGCTGAAGACAAAAAAACAGAAACAGACTGGACATTGAGCATGACCTCAGAGTTGCTTTGTCTACTGTAACTTCAGACTTTGAGACTCTTGTCAGGAGCAAAAAACATGCCCAGTTCTCCCATTAATTCCTCCAAACCCAGGTCTCAAGTGTCAGTGTTACACCTAAGGTTGAAGTGAGTGTTGCTTAATTTTCTTTAAAGCACAATGTTTTCAGCATTTACCTACTGATAAGGTAATCAGAAGAAAATTTTATTTGGTATACTTGAATCCTTTTGAACTTCACTCTTTGTTTAATTTATTTCTCTTTGTTAAAAAAACGTAGTAGTGTAGAGTTCCATAGGGCAGTTTTGGCTGTCATATTTTCAATGAGTGAGGATTCTCTGGTAAGCACTGTTGAGTCTGTTAAAAACAGTTACCGAAGAGGTTTTAACAGTACTAGTGAAGAGTTTTGGTTTTAATTCAAATGCAGCTAATTGAGTGTAAAAGGGAATATTCCCCTCTCTAGCATCGCCACGTGCTGGTCATTTAGGTTTATCTGTTTTTTTGTGTTGGCATACTGTGATATTCTATTTTACTATCTCAGGTTCAAACTGCACCAACTTTTCATTTAATAAATTTGAGAAGTTGAACATTTTTGGGTTGCGACTTGTCAGTAAGGGGTTATGGTGGGTCCCAAAGCCAGATCAGTTGAGAACCACTGATCTACAGAGAGAGAGGGAGATGATCCAGAGACAGAAGGAGAGCCCAGACAGGTAACACTGAAGAGCTGCCCACAAGACAGCTTTGGTACACAGAACAGGGCATTTCACCACAGCTGGTTTGTTAAGCACACTTGGTTGGAATATTCAGTCAGTCTGAATGCAGCTTTCTGCTTCCCATGTCGAGTGTTTGGTAAAAACATTAAACGTGATGCTTTGGTAAATAGTGGTTGCAAGAACTGGAAGAAAGCCTTGTTTATCTTTAGTAAACATGAGATGGCACAGTCACATAAGGATAGTGTTGTTGCATGGAAAAGCTACAAGGCAGCTAGCCAACAGGGGGATGTTGCACAGATGATAGCATCTGCAAATGCACGTGAGATAGAGGAAAGAAGAGAGTATATCAAGCAAATTGTTGCAGTCACCTCTATGTTAGGGAGACAGGGACTCCCCTTTCGTGGCAATGATGAAAGCAAAGAGAGCACAAACAGAGGCAACTTTCTTGCTTGCATGGAGCTTTTAATGGAGTTTGATCCATTCCTTCAAAAATACAATCCCCCATTAAATGCCACCTATACCTCACCAATGTCTCAGAATGAGATGATTGAGTGTTGTGCTCAAGAGGTGACCAGTGTCATAGTGTCTGAAATGACAAATTCTAAACTCTATGCCATTATGGCAGATGAAGCAAGAGATGGGCAATCAGAGCAGCTGGCTGTTTGTGTTAGGTACTTGTCAGAGGGTGCAGTAAAGGAGCGTTTCCTAGCACTTTCAGAGATAATGTCATTTGATGCCCGGTCCATTGCAAACTAACTGCAGCAGCAGATCCAGAACAATGGTCTTGCTGATTTGAAGTGTGCAGCACAAACATATGACGGTGCAGCGGTCATGGGTGGTCCTACGGGAGGTGTGCAGGCACATTTTAGAAGGCTCCACCCTGAAGCTATCTATGTTCACTGTTATGCTCACGAGCTTAACCTTGTTTTGTGCCATACTTGCAGGGCTGTTTCAGAGGCTGTGGAACTTTTTGACTTGTTGGAGTGAGTGTATTCCTTTTTCACTACCTCCCTAGTGAATCATCATAAGTTCAAAGAGGCTCAGTCCAAGCTTGGGTTGACAGCAGCCGAACTTGTACAACTTTCAAACACTCGTTGGGCGTGCCAGCTGCAATCGATCAATGCAGTTCTTCAGACATTAGCTGCCATTTTTGAGTGTCTCTCTGTCATTGGATCCCCCATAGCTGTTGGTATTAAAGCAAAGCTCTCCCGGTTCTCAACAATATATGCTCTACTGATGTTTCAGGCACTTCTGTCTGTAACTGAAGGACTCCTACAGAAGGAGACTTTAGACCTTGCAGAAGCTTTGTTTGGCAAAGATGCTGTCTGTGTCACACTCAGAAGGAAACGCACAGAAACATTTGCTGTAGAGCTGTATGAGAGAACCAAGGCTCTGTGCCACACAAACAGCATTCCAGAACCACATGCTAAAAAAAGGCAGAAACAGAAGAAAATGGAGGATTTTGTGTTTGAGACGACAGTGGGTACGCGGACTGAGTGGGTCAGCTCAGAGACCTTGAAAACAGATTTGCTTTTCCCTTGTGTGGACAGAATGCTTAGTGAGCTTGAACTAAGATTTTCTGGTGTAGATGCAGAGCTCCTAAAAGGCATCCAGGCATGCAGCCCTAAATCTGAGAACTTTTTGGATGAATCCCACTTGGATAAACTTGCCAGGCACTACAGCATTGACCTGAAAACAGAGGAGGTCCTTGTTGCCAGAAACTTTCTTGCACGCAAAACAGAGGCTGGATGTCGACCACCCTATGATATGTTAGCTGTGCACAACCTCCGGACATGTTTCCTTCTCTGAGGGAAATCATCCAAGTTGCCCTAACAGTGCCTGTAACCAGCTGTTCCTGTGAAAGGTCCTTTAGTGCATTGATTCCCAACCTAGGGGTCGCCAAAGGTTCACAGTGGATCGTGAGGACTTTACGATTTTAAGGGGGCCAAAATATATATATTTTTAGTTATTTATTTATTTATAACAATAAGCATCACGATATGGGCAATGACAAGCATGCAATATTTGGCTTTCTGCCTGATGGGAAAGAATAAAGGCTTCAACAAGAAAGTGCCCCACTGCCTGATGTTTCACTACATGATGCACAGACAAGCGCTGGCCAGCAAACACCTCTGTGAGGAACTAAATGAAACCTTAAAGACTGTGGTAAAAATTGTGA
>JAUMHL010000004.1:9195000-9264858 GCA_032362345.1 Sandelia bainsii
TTGCATACAGAAATGGTTAATCAGTGGTAGGCAGCAATGAATAACTTTATTTGGAAAGACACCAAGCAAGAAGAAAGAGGAGTTGTGAAACTACATATCTTTAGATATTATGTTTCACAATAAATATTATTAAATGCATATATTTGCTAGCATTTTTTTAATGAACACAACCCCAACATGTAGGCTGTTAAAAAACTCATGGACTCATTTAGACTGTAATTAAAAAAAAGAAGCAGCATAATTGCTGTACAAGAGATCATAAAATTAAAGAAGCCTTTTTAGGTTTGGTGAAAAATTTTCAGCCCTCTATACATGCTAATTCCTTCCTACAACCCTGGGGGCTAAGCCCCCCTTGTCTTTCAATCCTAGTGACGTCCCAGGCTAAAACAATACTTTTTTAACCAACCAACAATTTTTTTGTCCCATTGATTAATTGTCCTCAGACTGTTGGCATTAGTACTGTCACTCGTGGCTGTTTTACAAATGACTCTGATCCCATTTAGGTATGTGGTTGAGATGTGAGGAGACACTGTCCCGTGGTTTCCACTTACTCTGAATCAATTTGGAACAAGTAGTATTAACATCCTGAATGTTAAACTGAGTTTGGAATTAATGTTGTAGACATATAGGGATAAACCTGCTAGCCTAGCAACATTAAGGCTATAAAAAACTCATAATGCAACATGCACTTAAAGTAACAGGCGCACAAAGTAACCAAGTAATACAGCTGGTACTAGTTTGCTGCATATAAAGAGAACATCTGTTGTTCTGAATAAGTAGATGTGTAACCTTTTTTCCAGACAAAAACAACCTAAATTAAGGCCTAGTGTAACTGAGAAATAAATAGTACAGTAATATATGCATGTTTATTAGAAAGTTTATAAAATGGGTATATTGAGGGACAAGCACTGCATGCACACATAGCTGCACGATCACCATAATCATCCATAATATCCAGAGTATGCTTGTTGCTGCCACTGCCAGAACCACAGAGTGATCAGAGGTGCACAGATGGGATGACAACTATTTTTATAGCTTAAATACCTTATCCCTAATGCCTGTCCCTGTATAGCTGTTCTAATATGAATTCACTAGCGGGGCAAACAATAGAAAAAGGGAGCAACTGCATTTTTTCCAAAATCCTGCTAATTTATTGCACTCAAATCCCCCTAACCTGATTTTTTAAATGGGGAATTACAGTTAAGACATGAACTTACTAACCTTGGTTTTGGGCCTGAGCCATCAAATGGGAATTTTGGTACCATACAGGGCCATTCCTTTGGGAAGTGCCCTCCTTGACCCTTCCATGTTGTCCCACGGCCCAAGTGTCATGAAACCAGTGAGTCATTTGCATGTTTTGAGGTTGAGTCAGTCACCAAAATTTTTTGCATGTTGGAGGGACTCAGAAAACCAACAACAACACTCTAGTCATGGTATCATAATGTACACAATAGGTGAAAGGTGAATGTATTTTGGATTTAGTATTAAATTTATTTTTGAGTATATTCAGCTCCTTGTTGACAAGAAATAAGTCTAAAATTCAGTAAAGAGCAAAGGATAAAGAAGGAAAAAATATTTACAGTCATGTTATAATAAGCATCAGTGAGAATGCACTTGAGCAACTATATGTTCCACAGAACTGCCCAATTTGCAAACCAACTACCACCCTCACAGTGACAGCATCCAGAAGCATGAAACCTAACAACCGCTAAGTATAGTATATAGTATTGCATTGTACCTTCAGCCTCTCGCGGGGACCAGTGTCCAGAAGGGGCACACGGTCGTGGGGAAGAGGAGTTGGAGGCATACTGCAGTAAAACTCTCCCTTCAGTGCACTGATCACACACAGATCCCACTTCTCTAGGAAACCAACAGATAGACACATCAAACAACTTAGATACATACCAAATACATAATTTATACAACTATGCAACAAATGAATTTAACAAACATTTTAGATAATTTTAGGATCAATTCATATTAAATTACACAAAATCAGTCACATAATTAATCTCTATAAGCTTTATCACCATTATCACCTATCTATCTAATTTCACCTGTCGTAAAAGTGTCCAGAAATTGGTGGAAACCATTCCAGCGTGATGGAATTATGATGCTGCTCAACCACCTGTGGTGCCATTGGCACTGGAGGAGGTTTGGAGGAGGGTTGCCAGGTCTGGTAGACCAGGTCCAGGTAGCAGTGCATCCTTGCCACCTGGTTGAGTGTAAAAGAGTCTGTACAGGCATCATCTGGAGGTACAAAAGGTTGTTGCTTAGTGTGGGGATTGGATTTGTATATGCGACAGGAAAAGAAAGATAGTATTGAATCATTCCGCAGGTCTAGTCACATGAACATTTTACATTTACATTATTTTAAATCTAAAACCTTTTAAACATTTGCACATAAACAATGACATAAAGGGAGGGTATCCCCCACACTGTTTTCCCATTAAAGGTCCCAGCTACATTCTACACCTATCTCAGAACACACACAGACTCAACAAAATCCTCAAAAGTGATCTGTGTGTGTTAGTGTTTGAATATGAAAGGTATAGCTGTGATCTTTTGCCTGGGAAGTAAGAAAGAACATACTGATGCCATCTCACCTGAATAACTCATGTAGTTATTAAATGGTGTGTGCGTGAAATGCCGACAGCCACAGGTTTCATTGCCCGGCTCAGGATCATGGCAGCCTTTGTATTTCGGGGAGGGGTTAGTGTCTGCACACAGATCTCCAGTCTCCATTGAGGGCTCAGTTTCCAAACATGCATCGTTGCATGATTCAATCTCTGATATACCTCGAAACACATGGTAAAGCCCAAGACTGTGACCGATCTCATGGACCATTGTGTCAGTGTGACCAAACATACCATAAAAAGAAGGATTCAGCACAATTCCACCTGAAAAAATACAGAGAAATAAGATATGCATACACATGATGTAAACCCTGCAAACACATGAGTGTGCACACAACACAAATGCCTGTTCCTAGAGTAGTGTAAAGTAGTTGTGGAACGGGAGTAAGATTCAGACCATGCATTATTCATGGGCCTCCTTAGCTTAATTATCACCTTCTTCCCAGTTAGAACAGTGATGAAGAGAGATTGCTTGGGGGGCTTGATCTTTAATTACTCAAAATCAACAATCTGCCAAGAAATGATATGTGAATGCATTTAAGTGTGTGCATGTTACGTGTCTGAATGCATTCATATGTGTATGTGTTTTTATTTGTCTTCTACCCAAATGTGTGAGGGCCTCTTTGTCCCAGGGCCAAGTAGCAACACCTGCCAGATCTTCATCAGAAGAATTGGCAAAGAAGACATTCAGGTGAGTTGAGCCATCCAAATGCAGAATCTCTTTCAGCTCTTTCACATCCAAATAAGCTCTGCAAAATGTGAAACATGAGAAAAAGAGTATTTCACATCATGTTAATTGCTCCACAATGAGTATAGTCTCTTGCTGTTGAATGCAGATTTCAGTAAGGCAAAGTTGTACAAATAACAACAGCGCCCCCAGCCAAAAGGGCTTATGCAGAGTTATTGTTCAGGAAAACAAAGTTCAGAATTGGTTCCCTGTTGAATTGAAATACATCTTTAATGTGTACTTGCAATTGCAATAGCCCTTAAACCAACAGATTTAGGTTGAAAATGAATAATTGAACATAGGAAACCAGTTAGCCAAAATAAATTAAGACTTAATATAACTTGTCTCCTTGCTATTCCTAAGATCACTTAAAGAATATTTTCCTTTCATAGACTAGAATCAAGGTTGACTTTACTACAAACCATTGTGTTGTTTTTTAAATCAGAAAACATTTTTTTTGACTAACGACAACACCGCCTCATTTGGACAGATGTTTGATAACTTTGTGTCTTGAAGTCCTGGCACAGGCTTTGTGTATCTGCATTGCAGTTCTGGATGGTATGAGAACTTAGTAATGGGTATGAAGGGAGCATCAATTTTGATCAAAAATGTGATTTCATTCCATTCAGTTTCTCTGTGGTTCACAGTATTTACTTATGTTATGGAAAGGATATTATAGACTATGCTCTTGATGTTGTCTAAGAAGTACATAAGGTAAATAAGTCGTACAGTACCCCAAATATGTGCCAGACATGGGCGTATAGTCCAGAGACACTAAAAGCCAAGCAACAATGTTTTTCAGTGCATGATTGTTTTGTTTTGTGTTGCTGCTGTTAAGCATCATGCAATTGTTTCCATTATATTTTTCTTTTTCATTTTTGACTATCCCCTTGAGCAGGAAGAGATGTCATTGCAAATTGCATAACTATCAAACAGGTACTTGCTGGGAATAAACTTGTGAGACTAAAAATAACGTGGGAATTTTGGACATCTTAATATTATAACGTTGTTGAAAGTCTGACAGGCTGCACAGCTCTGAGAAAGTACTTTTTTATTTTACTCCTGAGTGAAATAAACAGTAACTGACTCATGTTTGGCCATCTAAGATGCATGATATTTGATGAGATGATATTTGATATTATGTATTATACTGTATGTGAGGAAATGTAAGCATTGCTATGACACAGCATACAGTATATTCCTGCACAAGCATGTTAAGTTTTTGCTCTTTTTTGGTTGCATGTATAGCACAAAATATATTTTAATCTTTAAGGCTGATAATATCTTAGATCAGTCTTACTCCATGAAGTCAGCCTGAGACTTCAGTTAACTGTCCAGGTATTCTGATGTCTACCTATCCGTGGGGATACTAATAGTACCACTAATAACTGCAATGATTCAGCACAATGAGATATCATTCCAGCAGTGAATTGTCATTCATTTTATGAACTTATCCTACAAGATTTCTCTATGAGCCTGGCTGGTGGTCCTGGCAAACAGCATCAACAAGCTCAGTCATCTCTTGGAAGAGTAAATAATCTGTTTCATATGTTCAAGTAATAGTTTATTCTTTTCATCTGGCTTTTAAAGGTGTTGGAAATAGATATGCAATGGATACAGAAACAGAAGTTTATCAGAAACAAAACATGACATTGGCCTTAGTATCACAAATTAGTAATACCTAATACCTTTTGGCCTAGTTTGTCTGACCCACATGCTTGTCTCATATTTTGTATGTGCTTGAATCATAAGATTAACTCTAACAACAGTGAGACTAACATACCATGACATTACAGTACCTGATCAGTACCATGCACCCTTTCTCTGGTTAAAGGGGCAGAACAAAATAATATAGAGTAATCTCTCACAAGAAGAAATATACTGCATTCTGTTGCCATTCTTTTATAAATAGTTTCCTGTTTGTGCCCATCAATACATCCCTAAGTCTGTGACTAAATATTCGAAAAATTAGTTGAGTCTTGTTTTGCATTTGCTAGCATAAAAATGGACCTGTGACTTAAGTTTGGTGTTCATATCTACACAGAAATAATAAAAAGCAGTGAGGATGGCGTAAACATGATAGAATATTTCATAATGTGCATATCACATTTGTCTTGGGGAAATGTAAGGATAAAAAAATCAAAGACTAAAACCTTTGTGAAGTGCATAAATATGGAATGTGCTATTTATATTTCATCTCCCACTGAACATCTGCCAAAAAATTATAATTACTGTAAGTATATTTACATACTGGTAAAATCTCCGTTTTTTTTGGCAATGTCAAAAGCATTGTCTGTAAAAAAAAAAAAAAAAAGCTCCTAAAATGTATTAATTCTTTCAGTTGACAATTTTATTTGCCCAACAAGATTATTAGAACATGCTTATATATTAAATAATAAAATATGGTTCACTGAACCAATGGGCTTTTTTCCCTTTTTTGGATAATAGTTCTATGTTGTAAAAGTAAGGATCTGCATAAAATATTAAAACCAGAATGTAAAATGAAGATGTCTCATAGCATATGTTCAATGTTGCCTAAAGGAAGCAATTTAAAAGTCAGTAATATGGTGTTTGGCAATGTTCTGGAAGAATTTACACCAGTGAGATAATTCTCCCACCACCACAAGCCTACCATTGCACATTTCAAATGCAGCTGCTCTACAACCTTTACTGGACAAGAATCTGCCTCAAATCACAAACTTTACAAAAGCCGCTTAGTGAAGATGCAGCTTTCCCTCAAAACAGACGTTTTGAATAAAGGGTTTAGTGTAGCTAATGCTTTCTTCAACCCAGTGCGAGAGCAACTGGGGGCACTAACTGAGGCCAGGTCTAAGGAGAGAGATGATACAGCATAAGGTCCCTCTTCCTAATAATTTCAGGAATTTCATTATTTCCTTAGAAAATATTTGTCCAAAGTTTTTGGAGGAACGAGGGAGAAAAGGGTCAGAGAGGTTTGATGCTGAAATTATCCAGTCAGCAATGAATAAGAGCACTAATTCTACTGTAGGGTCAAAATGTAACTAATCTGAGTTCAATTATTATAATGTCCTTGGTACTGTTGCAATAACACAATGTGCATCCCACATTGCATTTATGCACAAGGGAACATTCAGAGCAAAAACAGACAGTTTTAGGATAATCAAAAGAAAGCCCTTTGTGTGTCTGCATGTGCATACACATGTGCACATGTTTTTGATTTCACACTATGCCTAATGATCGCACAAAGGGTCTGGTAAAGGCTATGGTTAGCTGCCACTGTAGGAAGTAAGTACCCAATGACTTCATCATGAGGCTGTTTGTGTCAGAACAGTTTGGGCCTTTCAAACATTTGTATTTTCTTCTATCTGTCCAACCTCATCTTACTCAAACCTCCTTCCAAATAACCTTGCTTTACCCCACCCCCAGTATTCACTCTCTCTCTCATACCCCTCAACTATTCCCCCATCCCATAACCCCTGTTTCCCTCTTTTGCCTCTCATCATACATTTTTTCAGCAGAGATGAGCCACTTGGGAAAGACCAGAATTTCCATGCATTTAACCACTCTACTTTTTAGACATATCCTGGGAAAGATATTTGAAAGACTTACAAAGAAAGAAAAAGAAGGAAAAATTGAAGGAGAAAGGTAAGGTGAGTGCAGTTGAGTGTCACTAAATTCAAGCATCACTGTAGGGCGTCTGTTGGGAGGTCCAGGGGTGCAAGAGGCAGCTCAAACTGTCGTGTTAATGCTTTTATATCTGATACAAATTAAATGGGGAATTATGACTTCATCCATTTACACCCATATATAATTCATAGAAGCTCATAAATTTGCCTCGTATAGACATGTATAGGGCAGCAAAGTGTGAAAGCTGGGGTTAGCTGGCATGGCAATGACAGTCTTATGGCCAAAACACTTCTAAAATTGTAGTGGACCCTTAGCTCTCCAGTCATCAAGTTGGTCAACACTGTAGCCCCTAAACCCATCATTCATCTCTGTCTTTATTACTATACTTTACATTTTTCCCCTTGAAGGAAGACACATGCATAAGAACTGTGTCAACCCCATTCCGATTTGTGAGATCCTACAGCGACTGCTCGTTGTGGAAAGCAGAATTTGAAAAGGCTGGAATGGGCAACAGAATGAATAAACCTCTTCATCAGTGCCCTCCTTGACTTCTAAAGCTCACCATCTTGTCAATTATCAACTGAATTATCTAGTATGTCACATGTCCAAATGACCACCTACATAATCTTGCTAGATGTTATCCCATCATAGACGCATTTAACTGCTGCGCCTACCTGTAATGTCCCAAGTAAAGCCACTACTTGCTCCACCTTCCCCTCAATCCCATATGCAGACAAACTTCTATCAGCCCCCAGAGGAGCACAGGTGAAACCTGGACAACAGGTGCTTTTATAAGTGTGCTATGGCTTTAAAAGGGAAGTGCAAAGTCCTGGTATTTACGCCCAAGCACTCCATTATGTTTTATGGGACAGGGGCTTAAGGTTTAGACTACTAACTGTAAAACACCCAAGTCAAGGGTCCTGGAGATTTCCTCCAGGGCCGAGTTAGAATAGAGCAGGGAGAAGGAGTGAAGGAAAGAGAAAGGGTGGTCCATCCATTAACCTGCCACAGTGAGAGGTATTGACCCAGGAGGGGGAGAGAGGCAGAGGCCAAGGGAGAACGGATGACCTATTAGCCTCTGACAAAGCCAAGCCAGTACTTCATTTCCCCAAAATCTGGCTGAAATGGTCTACCTTGTGTGGACCAAGTTTGTGTATCCACCTTGCTTTATTTTGGGAGGTGTCTCTAAAAAGTACTTTAATTTCAGGTGAGTGTGATTTTGATAAATTTCAGTATTATGGGACTGATCTTTTATCCAGTGGCTTGGGTATTACATTGGCCTTTCACTGACAGTCACACACATAGCAGCTTCACAAACCACTTACTTTCAATGGTATTTGTTTTCTATGCATAATTTAAGTTCACAAAATGTTCTGCCTTAAAATAACTGCTGTCAGATAACATTAACACTACCAAAACTGTAGTGTCAAAACCAAGAGTCAAATGTGGAGGTCTTTCCCCTAAAAATACTATTTTAATATCCTATGTTACCAGAACACTACACGTAAATGTAGGCCCTCACAACTATTTCTTTCCATGCACACACAGTACATTGTTCATCCAAAATTCCATAATTAAGGAGGAATGTCAAATTGTTTGTAGCGCGGCTCTCTGCAAGTCTTTCTACAGACATACCACAATCAAAGCAAAATAAGCAACCTCTTGGGGAGATTATATCTATTTTCTTAGAGAGAAAATTCTCTTGTCCTCTTTCTGTCTGTCTCTTTCTCGTTCTTGTTAGTATCCTTTCTTACACAAGTGCATCTTTCAAATGCCCGCAGGGAGATTTGAGCATTGCAACGACGAGCATTTTGCCAATCGCTGATGTCTAAATTAAGTAGTTTGCACGCCACTTGATGAATGAGCTTCTAATAATAACTAAGCTGAAAGAGATGTGGTGGGAATTGAGAGATGGAAGCAACGGCAAACCCACCTGCTTTTCCCCTCTGATGTTGTTAATTAGATGTCATTATTTAGCTATTTAGCAGTCATTTTAAAGAACAGGATAGAGCCAAACAGACAGTGCTCTCAGCTCAACAGTGACTGAAACCAGCCTGGTTTCCTTGATTCACGCTATCAGAAAGAACCAAAAGACCCCACACACTAGACCTTTCTCTCCTTTGCTTGTCCCCACATGACAGTGGCAAGAAATCCTGACAAACATCTGAATTTTCATCATTTTGTCTCCTTTTCTGCCCTAACCATAAAGACCCCCTACATTGTCCACAAAAATGTCTCAGTCTACTGCGTTGAGTTTCAGTGTACCAAAAAACAAACAAGCCTGCTATTGGAGGTCTGGCACGAACTTTATTACAGTGAATTCCAGATATTTATTCTCCTTGCCAGCTTTTATTCATCATCTACAAGCCACAATGAGACTACCACAAAAACAAAAAATTGCATTCATTTATGAGGGCCACATGAAACCATATAATCTCTTTCTCCATGTACAGTACACCTGGGAGATTCTGTAATACTGGTATTTACATACAAGTAAAGTGAACTTTCTACATTGTTTTTCCTGGAAAATTCTTTCAGGCACCCATGTTTAAGGACCCATACCTGCCTCCCCAGGAAACATGTCTGTCTGTGGTTTCCTGGAGAGAGTGGTATGTCTTTGAAATTATTTCCATTGCTACAAGCAAAAGAAATACTGGACTCTCTTTTTTTTACTTCTAATTGCCCCTACACTGTTTAGAATGTCAGTGTTTCCAAACCCATTTTCCAATCAAGCCACCTTAATTAGGAGCAATGGGTATAGAAGAGTAGAAAAAGGTGGGGAGAGTTGCTGAAAAATGGATACAAAATTGAGCAGGCTGGTCTATGCATTTGCTACTAGGAAAGTCAGTTTGTTTTGCCCTGCTTAAGTGTGGAACACTGATTGAACCAGGCCAAGGCTAGATTGGACTAGCTGTCCCCTGAGGATTTCCTAGGCCACACAGGCTGAGAGTTGAGTTACACTCAACCTCAGTCTAAATGGTCAGGAAACAGTAGGACTAGACATCAAAACCTCTCTTCAGGGACACATGTAGGTAAAGATTTGTTTGATTTACTCAAGGCATGTAAGACCATGGTGCGGAGTTGGTTTACCAAAATTATTTAATCATGTCAACCAAAAAATTTATCAAATTAGGCGAGGAATGTTGTTGCTACTTAAAGCTTTTTGGTGATTTTAAATCATATGTGTATTAAACAACTACCAAAGAGCATTACCAGTGCTGAAAACATGATAACATGCAAAATGTGAATTAAGTGATCTTACTTGTGTGGAGAAGAGCGATTGAAGCATGTCTTGGTCACATCTGTCACATTGGGATTACAGCAGTCACCAAGATCATAGGAGAAATTTTCCCAGTTACATTCAGAGTCACACACACCATTCCCCTGTTTGTGCTCAGGGCAACGACTCCGGTGCCCAGACATGCAGTCACCTGCATCAAACCCTGTTAGTGGATGGTTGCATTCTGGGTCACACGCATCGTCGCCAACTTTACTGATATCACAGTTAGCTAAAATCAGCCTGTTGCGAAGGGAGGAATTGGTCACATTGTGAATGCTGAGCTCCCAGGTGATGTTGTAGGGGCTAAAGGCATCATTTAGCTGCTGGTGCTGGAGGCTGATTTGGTGGTCTGATACAGTTGGCCTCATCCAAGCATCATCCCAAATATTTAAGACACGATAGCGCACTTTCTTCGGCCGGCGGAAGGTCCAAAGCTTGTTGTAGTTTTTGATGACATCAACGTTGTCACACACAGTTTGACCACAAGTTGGAGGCTCCAGAGTTGTATCCAATAATCCCTCAGCATTTCTAACTCCACTACCACCTAATCGTCCACCTCCTCCATGCTCAGGCTGAGGAAAGCTGCCATCTTTTACAGTTAGCCACTTTCGGCCTGGGTGTTCAAATGTTTCACGAATGACCAGTTGAGGTAGATCTTGGGGGTTCTCATGGCCCTGCATATCCCTGATAATCTGCCTCTGCCCTCGAGCTTGCCTCCAGAGACCCACCCTTTCCACTGCCCCTCTGTAATTATGATTCAGTGCATTTCCCCCAATCATCAGCACTTTGCACTTTTTGGTCAAATGACTGAAGATATCACCCGATTGCTCTCGACTGACGCCAACTTGGGCGCCATTGACATAGAGCTTCATGTACACACCATCATATGTGACTGCTACGTGTGCCCATTGGTTGGGTACATAGCGAGCATTGGAGTGAATGGAAGTCACTTTGTGGGCACGGTCAGTTTTAAGGGAGAAGAAGAAGCGGGGGTCACGGTTCCCATGTTCACTAACTGCCTTGATGCCAAGCAGCCAGCCACGGTCACTGGAGGCATAAAAGCATTTGTCGTATAGACCTAGAAAGAAAATGAAAAAAGTCAGTTAATATGCGCAAGCCTTTATTTCAAATGTGAATGTGAACATGAGTGAGAGCAAATAAACAGCAGTAACAGCATTGTTCATCACTTGCAAGGGAACTGGTACTCTCAGTGCCCAGCTTCTCTTTTCAATAATCACATGCATACAATCATTAGTGCTCTTTTATTTTAATAGTTGTTGGCCAATATACCAATTAGACTATAAAGATTATTCTGGTACAGGGGGAGACTGAAAGTGTTGTTGAGATTAAGGGCCAAAAAAGGTATTAATATTATATTTCTTCAAATATCTAAGGGCATGCTGTCCTGGAAACTGGGTTGAAGTGCATGTTTAGGTAAGGGAGACCCCATGGAAATCTCTTGCTATAGGTTTTTTGTGAACACTGAGCGCATTTAAAGTTGTTTGTGTAGATGTGTCTTGCCAGTGGGATAGCCAAAAAGGCTAGTTTTCTACTAAAGCCTTGTTTTTCTAGAGGCACCAAAACACCTTTTTCCTGTTTCACTTGGACCGCGTATGTCAGTTTCAGCATGGTAATGTGTTTTCACTTCTTAGGGGATCTCTGAATGCTAACTGTTTGTTTGTTTAGTGCTTGTTGAGGTACGTGTGTGCAGGCACACAATTTCATGCCTGTGCATGTGCAAGTGTGTTTGTTAATGCGTGTTTGTGTGTTGCATAAGGTGTGCAAAGATTCCAAAGCATTTTGACATGCCGCACAAGGTCCCTGTGAGCCTGTGGACGTCTGTGTCCACAGGTGACTCTGGGGAGAAAGCTGGACTCCACTCCTGTCACAAAAATACATGCCTGGGATTTGCTAACATCAAGATAGGACTTCTAATCTATCCACAAAGAGACACTCAATCGTTGAGCTACACACTTCGCCTGAGTGTACTACAGCTATCTTTGTTCCCCATAGATTAGGCTACCAGAAGCTGCTTGTGGCTTGCTAATGATGCTTGCACAGACATCTTGCTAACTTTTACCTGTTTCTAATTAGCTTAACACTCCAGTATACATTCATTAACTTGGTATTTCAATGAACTAATGTTCAAAGAGTGAGGATTGGGTTCAATGTCAAGGTCAGTCCTCTGGTGGATGACGTTTTCAGGCTTTCCACTACAGTGGAAGGAAAAAGCCTTCCATCTGTCAGCTAGTGCACTCAAGGCTAAAAGGTGTGCTAAAATGCTTGTAGGGCTCCTAGTGTAAACAGCTGTCATAATTCTGCCATGCTCAATTAATCTAACACACTACACTTTTCCAGATCCTTCACTGCAACTGCTCGGCTCACACAAATACACCTACACACACGTGCACATATTTATACAGACATGCATACATATGTGCTCATGAACAAATCCACTCACAGATATATTGAAACACAGAAGTACACATTTGTGTCCATCCTGAAACACACACACGCAAAGGAATTTGCATGGAAACATGCTACAGTGGAGAACTGTTCCTGTCAGGTTCAAAGGCAACCTTCCTCACACTTGCCATTTGTCTTCTTCCAAGAAAAACACACTCAGGAAAAAAGAAAAGTAAAAAACATGCATACACAACCAAAGAAAAATGTCACAAGGACTTGATAAAAAGCAGGGAGGAAGGGAACAATGAATACTCTGTTTACTTTTGAGCTTTTCTGGCTCTGAAAGGTCAAAGAAATGCACTTTTTATAGTCATACAAAAGTGACCATCACTGCAGTTTCCATGAAGAGACAATGGAAAATTCCATTGATATTTTAAAAACAAACTTAATGAACATAACAAGGATATTGATTATAAAAATGTCATCACACTACTTTAAAATACTTGACTTTAAACATTAATTTGGCTGACTCTGAGTTCATTCAGCCAAACGATGGTTTAAATGAGTCATAAATGATATAACAAAAACATGTTTTTGACAATAGGTAGTCCAACCTAAATGATCATATACTGTAGTTAGTTTGTCCCCACACTCTGATATGACCCATAGTAAATATGTGACCAATAAATTGTTACAAATCATTGCTGAAAACTAAACTTAAAAAATTAACCCTTTTTTTTATCTGAGAGTGATATAGTAGAGGTATAGGTTTAGTCAAAAACAGTCAGGTTGGATTAGATTTAGGGAAAGATCATGGTTTAGGTTGAAGTAAGTACTTTGTTAGGGTTAGTTAGTTACAATAATAAACGAAAGGTTAAGGTTACAGAACAATCATGGTTAAACGAAACAACATTGACTGTCAGTCTGAAATAGGAAACAAACAGTCCATGTTAAAGTCCATGTTTGTTGACTCATCCTTTCACTGACCTCCTCCCTATGCAGACTTTAAATTTGTCACTTAAATTCTTCCTTTGCAGACTGACTCTGTCTCGTGCGACTGCTTGATGTCACCTAACAATAAAATAACCATGGGTTATAAAAGATACTTACACAAATGGCCTATTGTGTCTTTTTTTTTAAGGAAAGACCATCTTGAATATCAGATTGTATAAATTAACGCCACTTTTCCTGCACTGTAACTTACAGAATACTGTAACTGTAACTGTTGTTTTTACATATCCATAAAAAGGGCCCTCAACATGCAAAATTTGTTTTTGAATAACTTTTTGTGTGTATCATCATACTAGATAACAGCACCAAGATGTATCTGTTATCCTAGTAATTATCTACCAGTGTTTGCACATAATTGTCCCCAGCAGGTCATGGAAGAGAGCATTTGTTCCTCTTGTAATTTATTTTCCTCTTCCTTTGATGCGGGATAACCTAACATGACCCAGATACAAGGGCAAATAGGGCACAACAAAGTCTGCATAACATTTGGACACAGAACCCGATGTTCTGATTGTGTGTTGTGTGTGTGGACATGGGTGTGTGCATATACCTGTGAGTGGACAAACTCTTATAGTGGTTCAAATGCTTTAAACTTGGGAATAATTCTGATAACATCTAACTGTCACACTTGGGAAATTGCGGCACAGAAACCCTTTAAAGAGCAAACAACAGTATTTGCATTTAATCATGGTTTGTCATCTGTAAAATATACAGTAACGGTTATTGATCTGAACTCCCAACAAGAAAACAACTGAACAACTAAAGGTTATCATATAGCCAACCCCCCCAAAAAAACATAAATGAAACTTTAACAGTTGATAAGTTGAAGCTTCTCTTTTATATATCATAACAAACTTATCATCTTGGGAGGTTACAATCATTTCTGTTTTTCCTAAAAGAAGATATTTTGGCAAACACTCCAGGCAGACGCTGTGCTCACTGTTGATACTCTAACTTACCAAGTGCACAGAAAACAGTAACATACATGAAACAAAAGGGAAAATTTAAATGTGGAGGAAAGAAAGCAGGAAAGAATGAAATTCAAAAACAACCCAGTAAAAAAACAGTTGCTGCAAACAACACTGTGCTGGGATAAAAAAACAAGGGGATGGAGCATTTTTAGAGGCACTAGGATTTTTGAGGCCCGAACTGGATTTAAAAGATTAGGCTTTATTGAATTTGTTTGATCATCACATTTGTTCTTTTTCTTGCAATGTAAATTTTCTGTTAAGATTGTGTCAGTGCTGTTTATTCAAACTCTGTTCAATGTGGAGGTCATCATTTCTGTTGTTGTTGTACTAGATTGCATTATACTGTACAGATGTTTTTGTTATTGTGTCCATCCTCTGTAAATCTAAGAGTCACTCAGGTCAAAACAGACCCTCTCACCCCCCCCCCCCCCCCTAGTGTGAGACTCTTACAAGGGATTGGCTTTGCAGGGCATGCGTCTGCCAACTGGCTAGCACTACCTAAAAGTGTACTGTATCTCACACACAGAGACACACATAACTGATTATTTATGGGAGGGCGTTTTGAGAGAACCAGACAGATATAAAATAAAGGAGCAAGTAAATTCACTCATATGATTTATTCTAGTCCCCAAACGTGCAGAGTGGCATGCAGGAGGTTGAGGAAACTGAGTTGAAAGGCAGCCATCTGCACAAGTACTGTAGCAGGCAATCGGTTGTGTTTTCTACGCTCCCTATCGGCAAGGAAAAGCAACAAAAACTGTCCAATATCGTACTGCACAAAAGCGCTTTTGGTCAAAACATAAGATGCAGAGCGGTTTTAACACATTTCTGGTGTCATTTACGCATGGCTGCAGAGTTAGCAGGTCAAAAGGAGTGCGCACACATGACAGCTACAAAGTGTCAAGCTTTCCTTGGTCGTCAGGCATCTGCTCAATTGTCTGTGTATCCTCTTCTGCGCAGTCGGTGGATAAAGATACATAATCACTGTCTGACTGTGCCTTAAATCAGTAACTCGGCGAATAGCCCGTGATTTCGCGCAAGTGTCTGTGTTTTGGATAGATTGTACAAAACGCCGTGAAAACGCGCCACGGGACAAACACAAGCAGAGGGGAAACCCTGGGTCTCTCAGTCCTGTCTCGTAAGTCCGGTAGCAAATCCAAAGGTGTCGATCTTGGGGGACACGCAAGCTTGCGGCTTGAGCAGCGAGCTTTGAGCGCTTCGACAAACAGCGAATATGTCCCGCTTTGTGTCTGACGTTACGTGCTCGCTCACTAAGTTTTGGCCATTACATCATAGTTTTAAAATAGCTAAGTCGGCTCTGAGAAATTAAATTTTACGCACAGTGACATCAGCTGCCGGTCAAATGATGCAGCAGCCTATATGTGCTGCCTATACTCCTCACTTAGATCATGTCCCAGATAAATCATCCTTCTTAAGTGGGAAAATGAAAATAAAGTAAAAATGTGATTGTTATCATTTTCAGCGGTTAATGCTCTGTAAGGTGGCCAACTTAAATGTGATTAAAATCTTTAGTGACCCTATGCTTGCACTACCTAAAATATCCGCTGTACTTCAGAGCATTACATCATTGTCTAGTCTGATGGATGAACTCAGTTTCAACTCTCTGAAACTGTATGTTGCTTTGTTTGATATACTACATGACACTGGGATTATGACAAGACATTTGCATGTTTATTGCATGCTTATTATCCAGTTTAACTCGCCAGTCTCTGAGTTGCACTGATAAAAAGAGTTGGTTTGACAATAGGATGGAGGATGTGGAGACTATCCTACCTGCAATCACTGTGGGTGATCGTTGACCTCCCTCCGGTTTGATCCACATCTCCAGAGTGAAATTTCCTCTGGGTATCTCCACGCCAGGCTTCAGTCGTAGCTGATCTCCCCTGCCGGTAAAATAGACAGCTTTCCCTCGGTCTAGAGAGTTTTCTTCCGCCTGCGAAGAGCGCCGGCGCTGGCGAAACATATGTCGCTCCAAGCCGGGCAAAGACCGTTTGCCCCGGGGCAAACGTGTGGCACAAGCCCCTGGGATGGTGGCTCTTGCCTCCCTAATGCGTACCAACTCCCTCTTGGATCTTCCCTTACTCCGGACTGTCCCGCACTCTGATCCAAAACACAAGATGAGAATCAGCAGGCAAGACACCCAGGGAGATGTCCAAAGTTTCATTTTTCGGGATAGGAAATTGCAAAAATATTTAAAAGAAGAGAAAAAAATAAAAGAAACAACGGGATAACTACAAAAATGTATGTCCACAATGTTCTCGTCTTTGGAATCTTCTCGAGTTTTTTTCCTCTCTCTTTTTACAGCGGTAGAATGTCAAACCGTAGAAACTGTCTAAATAAACCCATAAAGCTATGCTGTTTTTCCCTCTTTATAATGCTAAGCCACGACCCCCTCTTTTAAGCAAAACTACTCTGGAGACATTCAAGGGACACAGGAATATTTGATTCATGTATGTGTTCCACGGTGCCTTTTCAATGGGTCCCATTTAGCCAAAGGGATGACTAATAAGTAATCAATCAAGAGGGGAGTCCGGCCGATGCCCCCCTCATCCCCTGTGGACGGCAGGAGTTACTCGCAGAAATCCACAGTTGTCCGCCAAGCTCTTGTCACACCTTTTTGTTGTTTCCTTATCCTACCCGTAAAACAGCATAAGAAATGTCACATATTAAATTCCAAAGAAAAGTGACAACAAACCGACCTCTCATATTTATTACAGGAAACAAGAGGTAAATTGTGGTCAAAAATGGAATCCAAACTTCCCTTTGCCTGTGTGCCTGTATAAAAGTTGAAATGCACTATAATATCTGGTAAGGCGAAACAGAGAAAGAGGGACAGAGAGCTGCAGAAGTAAGCATCGCGGTCCTCATTGATTGCCTGAAGCAGATACACTTGCAGGAGTCGGAGCTCGTCATCCGCTTTAAAGGCAGTTTCTCTCTAAGTCTTTTTAAGAACAACTCATGTTTCAAATGTTCCGGGGCTGTGTGTGTGTGTGTGTGTGTGTTTTTTTTTTTCAAAGTGGGAAGTCACACAGGTAGGCAACTCTCACTGACGGCAATTCTCTCTATGGTATAGTCATAGGATGGTGTTTGACGGAGTTTGGAAGGCGTGTATGTATCCCTCTAGCGGCTACACTTTAAACAATCCACCACTTCTGCCAAATCGACAACACAGGACTATAAGCAAGCAGTCTGAGAAGATAAAAGTATTCCTAACTTTATTGTTCTTAAATGGCATCTCTCCTGAAAGCGCAGCTTTAGAGTTGATTTCAAGTCACACACAGGAAAGTTTATCTGAATGACTGCTCCGTAATTTAAAGATTGTCAGATTTTGCGTAATGTCTTTTACAACTGTTATCAAAGCTTTTATTTTGAAGTGTTTAAAATCAATCTAATATTTGTTATAAGTAAAAAATCTAAATGTAAGGACTCAAAAAAGTAAAAAAACAACAACAAACAAACATGTTTTATGCACAGTTTCATCCTACTGTGCGACTCAATGACTTTTGTGAAAGTCCTACATTTTAAGTTTGCCAAAGTAGGATGTATTCTGTAAAGGTATCCCATTAATGTCTTTTCAAAATAAAGTAAGCAGTAGATCAGATAAATATGGGAACAATGACAAACCCATAGCAAATCTTGTTCCCTTTTTTACTGAAATTCATTTGATAGATCACATGTCTTCCCTTTTTTCTGTTCAAAACCCAGTAGTTTAATGTTTTTAACCACATGGCAATACGTGCACTGTGTTTAGATCTGTGCATGTTTAGTAGAATCTGGCTGACTCAGTTAACTCCAATCTAAGTTTATCCCAAATTACTACCACACAAGGATGTTTGTCAGAGGTATTTGAAAAAGAAAAATGTAAGGAGTTTTTAAAGTTTCACACATCCTAATGTTTACTGACCTGTCACGTTAGATGGATGTGAATTTCAAAATTATGCTCTTGAGTAAGATTTGTAAGTCTCAGCTGCTGAGTGAAATGAAAACAATCCTTTGGTCAATGTTACTCTGTGAATATCCTGACACAGAAAAGAGAGTGACTTTATCTTTAATGGCTTTCCTTGGAGACACTCAGCTGGAATGTCGGTGTTTCCTCTCTGTTCTCCCACAGTTGTTTGTTGTAAATGTGTGTTTAGAGAGCCAAAACCTGCCACCTACCATAAAGGGGAGAGGGAACAAACATTAAATATTTGTTTTCTACTTCATATGGTGTTGCGACTTTGGCCCACATATTTCCTTTTGTGTCTTGAGCAGGGGGAAATGACATATTGAAAGGTGTTTGACCTTGAAAGTTGCTGTGAGCATGGACCACAAATTTCAATCTTTTCAAAGAAGACAGTGGGAAACTTTGTGTGTCCAAACCGTCACATGACAACTTGTTAACACACAAGAGGCTTTGTTTGGGCGCTCGTCTCAAAGACCCCTGAGTCCCATGAGTTTGCTTGCTTTTTATGACTACATTGTAGTAAAATACATACTTTTTTGAACTGACGTATCTTTTTTCATTCAGAAAAATACCACTGGATCACAGAACCTGAAGTAATTTAGTGTTGCAATGTGCTGCAAGTGGATTTTCATAAAATGTACCTGATATCAGAGGTTGACAGCGAGGGACAGTGGAAATGCAACTGCACCAAGGTGCCAAAGTATCCTGACATAAAGTGCAAGACCTCTCTGGTCCTGAAATTACATTCTGCACTTCTTCACCTTAGGTCAGACTGTCTCTGTAAAAGAATATCAGTGCTGAAGTTAGAAAAGATGTCTCGCAGTCAGCATCAGGAGAGGAGCAAACTATTCACACTAAACTGCAGATTGAGCAGAAGGTAAAGCGTTGTAAAAGTGAGTGTTAGGATTATTCTCCTTTAGTATCTGAATGCATGCAAATAGTTTTGGCTTTTCTCTCCTCACTTACTTACTTTTGATCTAGGGAGAGTGCATCTGTGTGGTCTAAATGTATCAGCTTGGTGAAATGAGCACATGCCAAGGACATTAAGCAGAAGAAGAAGAATGGAGCAAAAATTCACTCTTTAAATTTTGGTCTCACCAGTGATATTGTTTTAGGAATAAACTATATTAAAGACTTTGTCAGCATGTAAATCATATGGTTAAATTTCAGCTCTAGCTCCACAATGCTCCAACTGTGATGCAGCTATTGTTGCTCTATTATTTCTTTTTATAGAAAAGTGGTTGCAGTATTGTAGAATAATCCCACTACGTCATTCAAGTAACTGTACAGCAGTGCAAGTGAAATACTGTAGAGAAAAAAAACATTGTCCTATAATCCATTAGTGCACCCAGATTAATCTGTGACTGTTCTAAAGTGCAAATCTAAATGCTTTTGCCTCATTTTTTGTGGATCATTTGGAGTGTAAAAGGATATACACTCAAGTGTCAACAATGTTAACATATAAAAGAATAATGCAGATTAGGTTTGGTAAATTTGGGAAAATTCTGAATAGTTTAGAGAAAGGAAAGTAAAAGTGGTTGTGCAAAGCTGTAGGGACAATAGGATTCCATAATAGTGGTCAGAACCTTGTAAGGCGGTGACTCTTTCAAATATAATGCCGTTACAGAATACCCATTAAAGCCCTTAAGAGTATAATCCTGTACTACCAACAAACTCATACCAGGTCGAATTTTCAGTGATTCCATGAGAAGAGTCATGCAGGCAGTTAACTGCCTAACTGAGATGGAGGTGTTGTTTGTTACTTTTAAATATAATATTTTTAAAGATTACAGAAAATGTATACATTAGTGTAAATCGGGTTAATTCTTTTCTAATGCTTATGACAGCTGTCATTTATACGTGCTTAGCGTGGAAGGGCAGCCAGTTCAGCTGTGGCACATTACATATGCACACTGAAAATAGAGACTGCTATTGTGTTATGGCTTGAAAATCAAAACATAATCCGAGTATTGCCAGAATGTTATGTAAAATACTATTTATAGCAGCAACTAGTCAGATTAATTTCTGATATGATAAATATTAACAAAGAATTGGCATACTTTGTTGATAAAAATAAGAAATATCAAATTTTCCAGCTTACTCTGTTTGAATTATTGAAATCTACACTAATTAACAAAATAATCTGGACAAAACAAAAATTACTTCTGCATATGGTTCCCAGATACAACAAGACAATCACATTGAATTGACTGAGATATACAGAAATAATATAATAATAATATATCAGAAGAAATCATTTAACCCTGAACTGCTTCTTTTCATGCCAGTATATATGGAGAATAAGTTCTTCGATGAGGTCAATCATTAAAAAACGTAGAATGATATGAGACAGTTTGAGAGGATTACAAGGTTTAACTCCCAAAGTAAAAAAATAAAAAACAAATTATAAAAATCTCACACTTCAGGAAATACAGACCCATGCTGTATATTGCTCCACTGTCTGCATATGTAAATGTGCATGAGCAGTGTGTTCCTCATCATCTTCACATCCTGGATTTTCGCCACTGTTGTGAGCTGTGTGGTAAACAATAACCCATTGTGGGTCCCCAATTGCAACCAAGGCTTGCCCTTAGTTTAATTCTACTGCTTGTGGGGAAGAATTATATGTGCAGGGGTGCAGAGTACAGCTCAGTCAGCACACCACCGCTTGCCACCACTACTGCCCCTCCGTCTAGACGTTAGAGCACGTCCATATGGAGATGGTTAAAAAGCTCATTAGCCGGCCTACTTGAAATACAGTTGCAGTGACGCTTGTCCATAAAAACACAAAGTAGAGTGGTTTCTGCAGTGGTATTAACCAGGTTGAGGCATCAAGCCTCCAGGACTGACAACAATTTGGCGCAGGGCTCCTTTTCACCAAACGATGGCTGAAACTGAATGCCTTCCAAGAAAGGAATAAGGAAAGAAATTATTTCTTGGAAGATTTCTGGAACTTTTTGCTTGAGGTAGTCTGATCCATCTGGGTGAGGAAGAGTGGAAAATGTCTGGTAAGGTGAATGGGATATGGCCCATTGGAAGAAAAATGGCTTGGTCTTATTAAAAACATTTAGGGTGACCAAAAGCTTGCTTTAGGGCAGGGAAAGATTTGAGGAAGAGAGTGCAAAGACCGAATTCATGCAACAGTCATTCCCAGCTTGTCACTGTTGGATTTTGTACATTACATTCCCACTTTGAACTCAGTGAACTAAAACTCAAACCCTCCTTCCTTTACTCGAAAGATGCTCCTGGATAAAACAAACTGATTATTCATGTTGTAAAATACTCCCAAATAATAACAATAAGTTTAATCCAATTTAAATTGAGAGTTACCCTTTCGACAACTATTGTACAATCAAGTACAGGTCCATACAGGCCTAATTCAAGCTAATTAAGGAACATGAAACAAGGGGAAATTGCACTTAATTGTGCTAGAGTTGCATGAAAATCTGCAGCCCTTGATGATTTAACCACTGAATTTAAATTTGTAGCTATGTAAGCAAATCCAAAGACGACGATCATCAAGCTTTGCACTTTCCTCAGGCTTACAAAGGTTTGCAGTTTCTGTTTATTTGCTGATTTGGCTTTACATATCACAGCTTTACTGGCTAGCACCAAATCATGTCCAAAGTCAACTAAATTGTGAACTTAGTGGAGCATTTACCAACTAAAGAGGCAAATATTATTCCTTCAGGTGTCTGTGCAGAGAAAATCAGTGCTAACAAAAGAGTGGATATTTATATCCTTAGATAAACACAATTAGCCCAAACAAAACAAAAAAAACAGCAGTGTTGTTGTTAAATTATTAAAATTAAAATTCATTAAAATAATAAAATAAAACAATAACACATAACTTGCTCTAATAACCTCTGTGCAGCTTCATGAAGGTGAATCACAGAGCAGGACTAAGAAGAAAAAACCTCAAACATTATAGATCAAAGCTATAGAACACCTGCACACCACAGTAGAACAAGTTTCAAAGTGGAGGTAATGCTACTGTAGAGCTTGCCTAGGCAAAAATTGTTTCATCCAAACCAAATACCGGTGGTATGGATGTAAGGACCTCGTCACATCATACACAGCAACCATTAAAGAAATCAGTTTTAAATAGACAAAATGTGAACATTCTATGTGCTAGTGAGTTGGATGAGCCCAACACAAGTACTCTACCTGCCAAAAAAGTCAACATTTTCTCACTTATCCTACATCCTTTGCGAGCACATTTTTAAGTTTCATACCTATTGAAGTTTTGTTTAATATCCTAGTGATTTCATGTTTCTCTGGCAATGCGATATTTCACCTCAACTATCAACACACCAAAAGTACCAGATTCATTAAGTGAGACTGTGTATAGACGCAAATGTACTTCATGACCATGTAAATAAGAACTAACTTCACCTATAATGCAATTTTTCTCCTGGTGTTTTTGTTTGAATCCCAACTTCCCTCCTTGTTCCTGACAGGCAAGATTGATTAGGATTGCATAGATTTCTTGGTGTGCCCTGCTAAATCCAAGGTACAAACATCTCACAGCAGAGGTGTGGTCCTTAGCAGACTATAAGCAAGACAAAAATGGCAGGAATGTCTAGAATGTGGTTGGTAAACAACGTAAAATGCAGCGTGCTTTGTAGAGAACATATATATCTTTGGCTCTTGGGGTTTGTTGTGAATAATCAAAGTGCTTTGCGTATATGAACAGTGTTAGGTTTTTTGCACATACACTGTGTTGTGTAAGTTTTGATGTTTCTTTTTCTGGGGCTGGGAGAGTAAAAATAATGCATTTAATGCGATGCAAAAGTCAATAAGCAGAAAAACACATGCTGCAGTGTAAGTAAACAATGCCTAATGCTGAACAGAGATGAGAAAACAGTGGGCACATGCTGATTTGCAGTCAACAATGCAATGGCGCACCTTAATCTGTCTAGGCCAAACAATGCAAAAGCCAATTATGAAAATTGGGGTTATTGAGGGCAATGCAACGTAACAATGGCACCAAGTTGATTGAGCTGAGCTGAGTGTGTGTGTGGCATACACACATACAGCCCAGCTCAATCAACTCGGTGCCTCTTAGATTCCTTTTTTCCCAACAGATGCTGTTCCTAAAACCCCCAATCCTATGGTCTCTTTTCTGAGGCCTCATTATAGGGGCTGCTGTCAATTGGAAGGTCAAGGGTCACGACAGAGGATCAGCTTGATCAATACCCCCTGGGCTGATCAATCAACTTGAATTCTCGTTTCAACTAGTAAGACACTAGCTTCCACCAAAACAAAGGAGTGAGAGGAAAAAGAATGCCATAAAGAATTAGGAGGAGTAAGAAAACGGAGAATGTAAACAAACCTGCCTCACTGAACAGATCCCAGAAGCTTCTGTTTTTTCTCAGTTTAGAATGACATTGTCAAGGACTAGGACATTGATGAGTGGTGTGCGTCATCAGGATGCACCTGTAATACCCTTGGGTCCCTCTGTGTTGGCTCCAGATCTGAGACACCTTGTGGGAGATTTAGATCTGTGGCTGCATAGCGATCAGTTCCTTATGACATTAACACACGCACTCTGCCATCGTGGTCTTCTTTAGGGGTAGCAATAATTTAAAAAAGGTTAATATTTGTAGAACTATATCTATATCATCTCAAATCATGACAGTGGAAAAACCCTTGCTTTTAACAAAATAACTACATTATTAGAAAAGCATACTTATATTTAACTGTAAATCACCTCATTTCATATATCCAAATTACAAGACACAAGCAGCCTCTCATCATTTCCTTTTAGCAATTGCAGAGTTAAGAAAATTGAAATGATCCATTAGCTTTGATTATTAAACCAGTTTAATAAATGGGTCATTTTTCAGTATCCTTTCAAATTAAAATTGCCCAGTGTGTATTTTCAATTGAACGTCTGCTTCTGTGCCAAGGAATTATTCTCCCTAAGGAATAATTCCAGCCACCAAGTAGTTACAAATCATGGAAATGAGATGATGGAATATAGAATAGAAAGGCACTCAATGCTAAATCATTAAAAGTGTACGTTCTTTACCTCAGCTCCAGAATGACGCCTCACATGACATTAGTTGGAAGAGGGCCAAGCATGAAGTGTGAGCAGCCAGGCTGTGCTGTGGTAAAAAAAAAGAAAAGAAAAAGGTAATTCTTTTTAAAAAAAAGAGACTAAACTAAGGGCAATGTCCTAACAACTCAGTAATTACATGCAGCCATAAAATAAATTTAAAAGGTTAGTAATAATATTTGAGTACTTTAAAATGAGGTGGAACAATATACTTAAGTGGTGATGGAAGCAGGAAGTCACGAATAAAACTACTTTCACCCCACTGCTGTGTAATCTTCAGATCACGAAACACATGATTCAAGTACAATTAATAAAAAAAAACAGTAAATTCATTAACCAACTCAATCCCTCTCCACCCAATGAAATACATGAAATCAGATGAATCAATATGAAAATCCTCAAAAGAAAATACTTCTCAAATGTCCTCATTTCATCTCATTTTATTTTTAAATTTATGTTTCAGGAACTTTTATTTTGAAAATACAAAGAATGATTATGAGAATAGTAAATCTTAAAATTCTGCAAGCTGAAACACTCCTGACATCAAAGATCTGATATTTTGGGAATGTCAAGACTTTGAAGCTTAATGCTGCTTTTGTAGCTGTACAATAAATGTGAAGCTGGACCTAAGAGACAGTTAGCTTGGCGTGGCTTAGCTTTGAAATTCTCCTGGCCTTAGCTACATATTTAATAAAAATATATCAGTGATACCAAGCAGCTCATCTACCTCTCAGTAAGGAAATACATAAGCATAAGCATTTACACAGATTTAAATGATTAAATACTCCCTTCTCAAGTTTACATGGACCAACAAAGGCGATTTATGAATCAGAAATGTAATTGATAAGTTTGAGAATATGCAAGTAGATGTATTCTTTACAAAAAATATTTCAGTTTTGAAATAGGCATGCAGTACGGGACAAATGACTAAAATAGGGAGGAGAAAGTGGAAAAAATGGAAGAACAAACACTGTTACAAGTATGTGGTTTATGTTTTAGCTTTGTGGGCTGTGTCAAACAACTCATTTGTAGGGAAGAAAGTTGAAAAAGTACAATAGAAGGTGAACAGATTGCGCAGCTGAAGACTGTGCAGACTCTTTAGAGTAGAGACCAGAGGGAACTGATTGTATAATGAGCCAAAACTGAAGAGTTGATTATTTTCAACTTCTGACATTTTGTAATAACTTCATAGCCAAATAACACAATTTTATTGGTGTGTGCAATGTTACCTGTCAAGCTGTAGGCTCTCTTGGTGCAAATTAATTTTACAACTGAGAAATGATGTCAGTGAAAGAAAATGACTTAACAAAAGGCAGAGCCTTTCGGGAACACAACCACCGATGTTCTGTGGCAATAACAATAATTTTAAAGACCAGCGTCAGTTTAACAAAAGGGCATTGACGTCTTTACACAGAATAAATGGGCCTGTTTCACTAAACCCCCAAATACACGAGGGTTCACTGTAAGAGTCTAATATTCATATTAAATACAGTATTTGTCCTGCACTAATCTTTGTCTTCAGCTGTCTGAAACTACATGAAGAGGCTGGATGTCGTCCCCAGATCATGGCAACAATTAATAAATAATAATGGTGAGATCGGGGGAACATTGCTGAAAGGCTATTTATATCCACCAGAGCAAATTTAACCTTGACCTCCTTTTTGCACAGTGACCACACTTGCCATCTTCAACCCAAGAGTAAAACATCATATTTTCAGATTTCAGTGCCATCTCATCAGTCTGACTGAGATTTGAAATATTCAAATGCTGCTCTGCGTACTGTGGTAGTGAATTCCCAATTATAAACTCCACAGACTGTGTGCGCTTAGTTACATTGAGGAAGTTGTTGTCATCGTTGGGTCTTGTACACATGGGAAGTAAAAAAGAAAAGAAAAAGAACAAGGCAATATTGTGTACTAAACATGTTTATTATATTGCAGTATTCAGCAGAAATTAGAAAAAAGTTTCAAACTTAATCTTCTGGCCTACTGTGGGAAATCTGAGTCAGTGTATGATGTGCATGTACGTATTTAAGTGTGTGTCTGCGCAGGTGTACAAAGGGAGTAGACCAGGCAGACGAACAGACAGGCGCACTGGGTACCTGTGAGGTCAGGGGCTAGGTGGAGTGTTAGCAGGAACGACACCTGACAGCAACTGGGTGGATGCGGCCTGGCAGTTCTGTACATTCATGTCACTACTGATAAAATCAGCGCCTGCTGAGCAGGAGAAACTACAGTGCCGGCATTGGGCACTAGGTTCTCCATACAGGACAAGAAGAGGAGGATGTGAAGACTTCCTTCCGCCTGTCCTTCTCTGTCCCTCCAGTGCTCACTGAGCAGACAAGTCAGGACAGCTGTGACGGCCATTGGTTGGACAGGGGTGAAGGTGCCAACCTTGTCAATGCCAGAGGTGGGAACAAAGCTGCATGGCACCACCTGAATTGGGCTTGGAAAACAAAACCTGAACGGCTCACTTTTAGTTGTGTAACAGCCAAGGGCAAAGGGAAGACTGCAGAACTTTCTCTGTTACAGTAAATGTAACTGGACGGCTACATTTAGTCTTACTGGCTACAGCACATTTCACATTCAGCTTCAGGGTCTGAAATTCTGTAGTTGTGCAAATTGGGAACATGAAAGGACTAAGGTGTTAAAACTCTTCCTTGCGGAAGTGGAATTGTACTCATGTCTATGTGTAAAGTGTACTATAACAATAAACACAAGCACAAAACAGAGGCAAAAAATTAAATCAAAATCCAGAAGTCCAGATTACTGGATGGATATGTAGCTGTCTTGAAAAGTTTATCTCCCATGCTACGTAGGAAGGGAGAATTTCTTTTCCATACATCCTTACCTGGATGGTCTGGAGCATGATTTAAATTTATCCATCTATTGTTCCACAGCAGAATTCAACATGAGAAAAGCAAAACCTGGGCAATATAATGTTATCCAAAAATCACTTTGGTTAAGTAGGTTGTTTCTGAGGCCTTAGTATGTAGTGTTGCCAGAGTTTAAACATTGCACAGGTTATCCCTTTATTGTGGGCTCTCTGTAGGATATAAAAAGCCAGACAGTGCCACCTGGTGTTCACAGACTGCTACACAGAGGGAACCCCCACCCTTTACAATGCAGTCAAAGCCCAAATAAATTATTTGAAAACTTTAACACACCCAGAGGGAGAAAAAACATATTCCAAGCTTCTATGATTTGTGCGCATGTACGCTGAATGCAAAGCAGCCTCACATACTTCTTACTTTCTTTGACAAATAGCTGATCTGCAACTGCTTAAGTCTGTAACCCAGAACAAAACGGAAGCAATTGTCCAGTGGGTGGGTCGTTTTGCCCACATTTTGCTTTTCTTAATGACTGAAAATGAGGGCCTGCTCGCAAAACTTTGTCCCGTATTAAGCAAAAACATACTTAGCATCTCACTGTAGTAATAGCTTGTGGAAAAACGTCACCTTCAGCAGCGGGGTGTGGAGGAAGGGAAGTTGTGGTGTGTGTGTCGTGTGTGTGTGTGGTAGGTGAGGGGGTCTGGTGAGGGAGTGGAGGAAGAGCGGGGGAGGCAAACTTGTGCAAATGCATGTGCTGCAAATTAAGCTTTGGTAGGCAGCCCTTGTACTGGGAGCTGTGGAAGAGACAAGAGTGCGGGTGTTTCTGCATGGCTGCAGACTGCTGCACCTTGGGGGCTGACTGACCCGGGTACGAGAGGAGGAAAAGAGACAGCAGGCTGTGACGAACACTTGCTCGCTCTTTCCTTCTTTCCGTCTCACTCCCTAGCTTTTTGCCCTGTCCGTAGTCCCTGGGGAACCCTTGCACGCACCTCTGAGCAGTCTCTGTATATTCACTCCCCATGTGAGTCTTCAATCGTTCTGCTCTTATATAAGGCCTCTTTCCCTTCTACATGTGTTTGAGGCCCTCGTCTCCCCCTCCACCACTGTGGAAAGCTCTGCTTCATTTCTCTCCGGGTGGGAGTCCTCATTTATACTGAAAATAAGCAACCAATTTCATTTACAGGAAAGTAGTAGTAGTAATATCTTCTCAAGTTCTCATGATTCATACATAAGGAAGTTGATTTTCTAAACATTTTACTGTACCTTGACTGGAAAAAAACTATACTTTCATCCAAAATGCAGGAAGGAGGTAACCAAACGTCTTAGTTTCAATCACTGTCTAACACTTGAATACACACTTAAAGAATAAAACTGAACCATTGGCATTAAAATACTTTCCAGGTCCATCTGTGTCCACCCCCTCTCAACAGTTGTTGCTCTAACTGCATGCACACCACAATATGACACAGATTTGGAGTTTATTCACACATCACATACTACAGTGGGTAATGTATTCAAGAAACATTGAACAGCGCTGTCATATATGACACAGGAAAAACAAACAACAACAAAAAAAGACATTGAACCCTTTCTTTGCCATTATATAAAAATAGTGTTGCTACAAAAGTATAAATTAGGCTTACTAACAAGACAACTCAGATCTGAATCTACACAGGAATCTGCTGCCAAAGTGCGATAAAAAAGACAAAATGAATAGAATCAAACACATTTTTTTGCATTTTAGCAGAGTATAAAAAGAAGAAATGCCTGTAAAATAGGATGAAAGCAACACTAAATTCTTAACCTGAATTGATAATACAGACTATAATCCATAGTGAAACAGAACAGATCTCCATTTAAGCATTCTTATACCATATTTTACTATTGAACTTTTATTATATGAATAAGTTAAAATTCTGAAACAAAATAAAACTTACAGCTGATTTCAATTTTCTAATAACAGTATCTAAGTTGAGTTTTCTAGTATATCAAAACCTTTTGAAATGCTACTGTAGAAAAAAGAGGTATAATGTTATTGGTGCTCCCTATTTTATCTCTGAAATGAAGGTTCCCCCTTGTGGCATAAAAACAGCAGTTCTCTTGTATTTACATAATACATCCTCTGAAAATGGATGATGTTGATCCATAAACACCAACCCATAATCAGCATTGCTACTCCCACCTCGAAAGGTTATAATTCAGTCTGGTGTTGCTTATCTGACTCTTGATGACTGTCTTAAGGTAACATCTACTCAGAGCCAAGATGATTCACTTCCATCTGATGAGAAACACTGGCTTATAACTTTATATATCAGTACTCTTAATAAAAGCATGCATATGTTAGATATAATTCTCATTTAATCAACAAAAAGAACGTTATTTCTAGGTAAAATTAAGTTGACATCATTACGTCAACAATGGCATTTTGTCCCAGAGCAGAGTTATCCTATGTAAAATACTTATTTAAAAACTGTAAGAAAAATCCCTTCATCAGTTCAATCAAGGATCACTGCTTAAACCGCAAAACAAAGTACAGTATTTTGACTATTTCTTTGACCAAAGCTAAATTTGGCATAAACAACTGATTTCCAATCACTAAATTACATTACCTACTGAGTACTGAGGTAAAACAGTGGATTGATACTTAAAAAATTAAATTTAATATATAATTCACAGCACTTTTCTTTTCTTTTTTACCAAAATATAAATGTGACATAATCAGATTGAAAACAGCAGTGTACATATTGATTGTAGGAATTCAAATGATCGCAATGCAATCATGTATGTCTTGGTTATACTGAATCATACCATCCTCCACAAGCCTTAAAAAACTGAAAAAAAACATTAAACTGTTAAATGTTAAATAACCAAAATTAACCCAGACATAACAATATTTATAATAATTAATTTAGATAACCTACATGTAAAACAAACAGACAAAAAAAAACAGATCAATATTTTTGAAGTAACTGTTAAGAAGAAAATCATTTAACAAAGCTTAACAAAGACACTTAACAAAGCTGTGAACAGAGGTAAGGAGGGTTACAGTATCTTAAACTTTTCTGCAATGCAAAGTCATTCAACTCTGAATGACATAATTTAAGCATTTTAGGCTTTATGTGCATGTCTGATAAAAGGTGTCAATTTGAATTATATAAATGAAAACAGACTCATATTTAGGTAGACTAAGAAGACACATATTTGTGAGCCCAAGAGCTGTTCTTGGCTTTACACTGGACTGTTTACTCAGATGACCTACAATTTTCTGTGTGCAGTGCACTGACTTCCTGTGTCCCTGCAACCTAAAGCTATAGTCAAATTATGTTATGTTAGCCTTGTGTTTAACAAAATTGCCCGGCACTCAGCTCTGCCATGATTCTGACCTGACAGTTCAGTACATGACCTCTGATGAATGATAATCCTTCATCAGGGAGATCACAAACCTGTAGCAGTTCATAGTCTGTGTAATATTGTACACAACAAAGCAACCACTTAGCATAAGAGTAGTGACTACAGGCTCAAGCTGAAAAAGTTAAACTCTGATCAAAAACAGGAAATTGATGCTTGAATTTGTCCACCATACAGTCTTAAACTGTAATGAATGTGAGACTGAGGGAATAGTTGTTGTGCAGGAGTGTAATGTCACCAGACCTTAAGCTGTACTGGAGTTTAAAGCTGGGAAATGTGAACAGAAGTAAAGACTATTGTGTTCTTTCATGTTTAACAATTAAGTGTTTGAGGAGATAATGGGAAGGTAATGTAGTCTCTGGCAAAAAAAGACAGGTTTGGCCAAGCAGTTATAAATATTACCTGTTCCTTCATGTGGAGCAGCTTACTCTAAAGAACATGTGCTAATGTGGCGTGCACCGGTTTGGTTTTTAATCTACAACTGATTTATTTCAGTACAAGTTATACAGTGGATACTTGTGCTTCAGTGTGTAATTGTTAAAATCATTCCTGACCTGGTTTATGATCTGTGAGATGACATGGTTAATTAGTCCAACCTTTTTAAAACTTAGGAAAAATGTAATAAATCTCTTGTCAGATGTGGCACTTGTCCATGAGTAAAATGTCCACATTTGACCACTGGAGGACACTGTTTCCAAGCATGAGCCATAAAGTCCATCAGGGTCTATGGGATCTTTAAAGAAAAAAAAAAACACTACAAGCCTTATAAACCATGGTGAAAAGAAGGCCATTAAACAGCAATAAAGGCATGATGTTGGCTCTGACTCTAGGGTTTAAGGTGATCACACGAAAGAAACTTAAGGCCCAAAAGCAGACATGACAAACTAGTACGTGACAAATTAGTACCAGTGGCAACAAACAAATTTTACAGTATAACTTCCATTCACCCAAGTCATTTTAGGAGGTATTAGCTCATGTAAATGTATTCTAGAATTCATTAAAAAAAATAAATATCTCCACTTCATTAGTATGCATGTGTTGACTTTAGTGAATGTACTGGCAGAATTTGTTTCATCCTGAAGAAAATAAACCCTCAGAGATGCTTTTTTTTTTTTCTCGTTTGTTGCAAATGGCACTAACTGCATTTGGGGTGGAACGTTTCACAAAAGTCACGGTTCAGTACATACCTCGGCATTGAGGTCACAGTTTGGTGTGTTTTCGGTACAGTGAGGAAAAAGTGGCGGTGCCTGCTTGGGTGCACTCATTCCTGAGAAAAATCCCATTGATTTCAAAAAGAAAATATTTGACTTTTCATAATTAACTGTAGGAGCATCACGAGAACAGTCGTTTTTATAGATGAAAGTGACAACCATGGCCTATGATAAAGCTTATTGCCTTAAACAAGGAAATTTGTGGGTCACATAAGGAAGACTGTTTATATTAGAATCATATTGTATATTAGAATAATAAGTACAATAACTTACAACTTTCCTGTGGATAAGTCTTCTTACTGGGCTTTGAAGCGGAACAAATACACAAAAACACAAATACATAGTGGGCAAACATATAGGGATTGAAATCAAGAGGTTTACAAAACTGATGGCTAAAAACATAACGATGCAATTGTAGAGACACAACTGTAGGTGTGCCTTTTCACAGAGCTGACTGATGTGGCATTCCTGAAAGACCAGCACTGGAAACTATAATTAAATCAGACAAAATGGTCTGATATGCAAGCTAGGTTGTGGCATCAAGTAATAAAGGTTAATATAAGATTTATTTAATCAATTCCTTGTCGTTTTTAAGGAATTAGCAGACTGAGTGTAAAAGCTGATCAAACTTTAACTGAAATGCACATCTTTGTGCATTTAAAATAAATATTTGTAAAGAAAATTCAATCATAAGCCTGATTTCATTCACTTAACCTTAACTATGTCAGTCTTTTGTGCAAGTCTAGCAGTCTGACTTATGTAGCAGCATAAGAGTTAATTTTGAAAATGAAAAATCACACTGTAATTTTCTTTACAACTTGTAACATAAAACCAAGAGAAAGATATTATATAGGAATTAATGTTTAATCAGCTATTTGTGTACCCTAGTGAATGAAAAATGCATGCAGTGCAGTGCATGCAAATATTCAGCAGCTACATTCTGAGGCCACTGAAGCAGCCAACAAACAAGCTGCAGTGATTTAGCTCTGTTTTCTGCCTGTCTTATCTTATTAAAAAATATACTTTTCAGTGGTGCATAACTGTAAATCATAAACCTAGTACAGTTAATTGTCAGAGGTGCAATGGCAGTGAAAATTCACTGCTTGATTTTTTTTGTCATACACCAATGAACATGATAATTCTACCTCATACTGTATGTACTACAGTATTTACTGCTGTTTTTGATAATGTAGTAGAATTGTTTTCAGAGGTCTATGATGGTAGTTTCAAGCAGTGAAAGCTGATTTTACCTGAAAATGTTGCCATCCTGTGAGAATAACAGCATTATAGCCTTGTTGCAGTTTAGTCATTAGGCTGGAGTAATTCAAATCACTGGCCATGAGAAGACTAAAGGCCATCCTGCGTACATGTGCATCCCAAACCGAGGATACCGTACCAAACAGGACAATCTTTTGAGAGTTACCGTTCCACCCCTACATTTTGTCCACAGTACTTTACAACAGTCCTTTCTCCATATAAAATATGCAATAAGCCATATTGTTTTATGGGTGCCTGCAACCTATACAATATGAGTTTTCCTGTAGTTATCTGTTTCAAGAAGTATTAAATGTCCATACACATTGAAGTTTACAGTTGGTCTAAACCTACAGCATATAAATAATAGTCTAGAGTCACTGGTTGGAGGTGAAGGTTTGGTTGGTTAGGTTTCTCTTCTAGCCTAGGTTAGAACGAAGGAAAATTAGTTTGTTCATCTCCTCAGCAGTTACCTGCTGCCGCCTCTTCATAGCAAGGCTCTGCTCGCACACAGTCACACACTCACTGCGTATACCCACAGCAGGTACAGCAAGGAGCCACAGTGCCAGGCGAGCAAGCCTGGGGAACTTCTCACCCACAGCTGAGCTCCAGTACTGGAAGAGATCAGGTGTACCTTGGAGGAGAGGCTCTGCCAGGTACTGAAAAATCTCTTGTCTAATTTGGCTCTGACTCTCATCAGTACCAGACACTGTGCAAGATGAGGACGTCCCCCTTGAGGTGCCGCCATTGTTTCCACCTCCCTCTATGCGGCTTATTTTAGGGGTTGATGGACCATCAGTGTCCCGTTCGTCACCACCTGAACCTCCACCACCTGTCATACCATCTCTGGTTTCAGCAGCCATTTCACAAGCACGGGAAATGATGTCTTCATGCTGGTAGGCTGGCACTGAACGCAGCTTGAGCTGTGGGTCCAGGACCATGGCTACCTGGTGAGCTCGTTCAACCTAGAGACAGAAAAACCCTTCAGTGACACTCACTACTTTCTAAAACCAACTACTGATTAGTTATTATCTCACTACTCATATGCAATAATCACGAAGCAAGATTCTTTTTACTTTGGAAGGAACCTCAATACTTTCTGTTAGTGACTGTAGTGGACATCAAGTACTGAAGGCTGGCATCAAATGTTCAGTCAGATTTGTAATCCCACTCAGGTAAAGTTTTTGTATAGTTGCTTTTGTTTATTTCATATTTGAGAAATTTGGCTTTTGTTAAATGGAAAAAATGGTTTAGTAGAATAACATTTTATTATTAAAAAAGAAAAAACATCATTATGAATAGTGCTGAAATTTGCTACAGTTGTCATTGTACCAGCATCAGCATTGACAGATTTCAAGAGATACTCAGCCGCAGTGAAATACAGAATTTCAGTCATTTAAGAAGAATTTTACTACTGTTTCCACAGAAAAAAATGTCATTCTACATACAACAGAAGCAATACAAGCGGTGCCAATGAAAAAAGATACCAGTACAATACCTTGAAGTTTTCCTTAAGTGCTTCTAGGAAATAGTGGCAAAGTTTGCTAGCTGTGCCTGTTCCAGCCTCTCCAGCTTTGGATGTGAAAAATTTCTCCAACCGTAGGTAGACAGGCAGCACCTGCTGTAAGGTTGGTCTCCTCTGGCTACTCAGCTCCAGAGCTGCCAGGCGCAGGGGTGCCAGCAGACAAGCCAGTGTGCCTAACAGATGCTTGTTGAGACCTTGGAGGAGTGGAGCTGTGGCCTTACTGCGTCCATAAGCCTCACAAATATGTTCAAAGTGGGCATGGACCTGCAGAAGAGCTTCAGCCATGCGATCCCAACAAGGAGGAGTGGGGCACTGTGGGGGGCTACCCTGAGTACCTTCCTCTATTGTGCTTGTGGATGTATTGGTGCACTGTTCCTCACGGAGAGCCAGAGTGGTGGAAGAGGCAATGTCTCTGCATGTTGAGAGAAGTTCAGCCAACTCATGAAGACCTCGAGCCTGGAGGCTGCGCTTACCAAGGACAGCCTGGACAACTGCACCAAGTGAACACCCTGCGCATCGCAAGCATATCCTCCCCCGGCCACCGCCTCCCAGTGGCGATCCTGCAAATCCAGCTGCCCACACTCTGGGCTCCGAGACATAAACAGTGCGAATGTCTGACATCACAAACTCAGACAGGACATTCTGCACCCAGTGATGAACCTGCTCAGGCCCTTCCCTCAGCTCAGCCTCCCTCACACCGAGCACATAACGCTTCAGTCTTGATCCCTCAACCTGATAGGCTGTTAGAACATAGCAGGCATCTGGGCCAGATGTCTGGGCGTGGCAGGTGACAGCGATGCCAAGTGAGGCATTGGAGCCTAGAGCGCATGTGACCTTGACTTTTACTTGGTTGTACATGCGTGGAAGCTGGCGCAGAGCCAAGGCACTCATGTTGCCAAGAGCATCACGGGTGGAGTAGGCACCATGACGAGCACCCGTATCCACAAGGGTTTGTGCCAACTTCAGGAAGTCCTTGCTGTTTAGCACATTGAGCATGCTTAGATCTGAACACATTACCCTTAAGAGGCGCTCGGCCACCTGCTGTCGCTCCTTCTCAGGTAGTCCGTTATTCTCTGCCAGAACAAACAGAAGAGAGATGGATAAGAAAACAGAGCAGAATAATTAGTGTTTATGCTTTTTTTAATTTAATATACTGGCAGACAACATTTGGTATCTTAAAAGGGAAAGGTAACCACACAATCATAGAGAATGATAAAGACATGGTATTAAGATAATACCAAAACTAACTTTGTTTTAGGGAAGAGATTCACTTTTAACTTTCAGAAAGTTCATAGTTATGCTTGACATTTTTAAATTTTATTCATCTGAGAAATAAGTTTACTTTTGTTCTGACACACATCTACATGTTGGCAGAAGTACAAAAGTCAATACTCAAAAAAGTGCAACACTCTAATTTTCTAACTATTGTTGAGCCAAGGGGTGTACAAACCTTTTCATAGCTCTACTATGAAATCTTTACCTATAATAACAGTCTGAAATGAATATGGATGAGGTGGAACTTACGACTGAGAGTATGGTTTCTCTGGGAGATATTTTGAGGCTGGATTTGTAGTTTAACTGAGGAATGGGCCTGAGCCTGAGAACTTCTCCACACCTGCTCCTGAGGACCCGAGGCAGAGGAGGTTTTGGGAGAGTCCCCTTTGGTATGGTTCTCGTTGTCAGCTGAGGAGATTCAGAGATGGAAGATCAGATCTGATGCAGCAAACTATACATTTTTAAATGGAGAAATTGTATGTTGTCAGTGCGTCCAGTGGAGAAAAATGTGAAGATTAAAATCATGACACAAAAATTAAACAAAACAACTGTCAGCAACAAAAAGGACAAAAATACTTCAGTTCGCCTCCCTAAGTCTGTGCCTTCAAAACAACTGTGCAAGTTCACACAAGGAATTTTGACTCAATTTAAAATTTTTTCAAGACTGTTCGAATGATAACTATACAATTCTAAACTGCATGCAAGAACGGGCAACTAAATTTATACATAACAGAGTAAACAAACTACACTTCAGTCATTTATCAAGTAAAAATATCAAAGATCTTGTTACAGCTTCTTAAATTTGCATATTTGCTTGTTATCCTCATTTACATTTCACTAAAAGAGTCTGAAAAAGGTCTTTATTCCTGACATTTTATATACAAACTAAATTAAATAAATGACAAAATTATCAGTAAACAAGACACCTGCTGCATATTCATATGGTTACATGTTTATTGCACTAAAGCTAGAAAAAAAAGCAAGAATACACAAAAATTGTATCCAGCATTCTCAGATCCAGATCTGCAACAACCCTCATTACAACAACATAATCTGTGAAACTCTGTGCAAATGTTGGGTTGTATACAAAACCTTTATGTCTAGACCTCAATATAAATAGAAGGTATTATGTGTAATCATTCAGTCTTCGACATGCATTGCAGCCACTGAGGGTGTGTTCACATTCTGTACTTGTTTCTCTGTTGAGCTTAACATGCATTTGTAGTCGTGGACTCACCAGCATGGGACTGCATGTGCTCCAGCAGGTTGTTGTAGAACTGGAACTGGATGCCACAGGCACCACAAGTGTAGGGTTCTAAAAAAATCAAAAGGCCCAGAAGAGTGTTGACTCTTTGTCGGAGGCAAAAATTAAAATACTCTCTGCCCACCTAGTAGCCTCTATAATGAACTACTAATGGAACCCCGCCAAACGCAACAGCTCTCAAAGTCATTCTCACCAAGATGTGGTTGTTGTAGTGATTTCTGCAGCTTAAAGTGATTCAGTTTGTGGAAACACTTCTGAAAACTGTGATGTAATTTGCAAAGGCTTTTTGTATTACTTTTAAATGTTTAAAAGTTGCACATTGGGGCAAAGCAGTTTAAATCTGGCTGAAGTTCAAATCTCCTCTAAACTCCTGTACTGTTTCCTATCTTATAAAAGCAAATCATGAACGCCTACATCTTCTTTAAAACTCCCTAAAATTTGCAACAGTATTTCTGATCACAAAAAGATACCTGTAACAGTATGAGCCAGGCAATGCTTAGTTGTCACTCATTACAAGACACAGCTATATCTGAACACAACGCAATTGTGCATTAAGAATAATGTTCATCACGACAATGAAGCATAATGCGAAATTATGTGTACTATAAAGTGAATTATAAAGAAACTATTTCTACGAATAATGGCAAAGGTTAACAAAGATTGATGGATAACAGACAAAAAAGTGAAATGAAAATGAGTGCAGCATGCATAGATTTCATTTTGAGAAAGAAGGTGGGGTTAGACTTACTCTGTGTTGTAGAGAAGGAGCTCGCCACCAGGGGGCTCGGAGTTCCTGTAGACAAGAGAAAAGTGAGAGTAAAACTACAGACATCTTGATCTATTCTCTATTGCTCTTTCCCTTGTTCATTCAATAAATGCCTCATTTAATATTTCATTTTAACTGAAAATTTTCTTCATTTGTGCAAGTATGATTTGCAAAAAAGCAGCAATTGTTGAATATTTTATTTATATAGATATAAACATTATCAGATTGGTGTAGAGGATTCCATGAGTCAGTAATTGTGATCAGGGATAGATCGTGATGCTAACTGTATATAATCAGTTTAAATACTGTATTTCTTATAGGTGCATATTTCTTGAATCCAGAAGCAGGAAAATTTTTTTTTTTTTTTTTACTTAGACACAGGCATACTGATTTGTAGTTTCAGATCAAAACCAAATCTTTTATTTACAAATGATCACACAAACCATGTACACAGTGATCACAACAGAAGAATCACACCCACAGAGAAGTATTGTTTTGCTTGCTGTTTTCTCTATTTATGCCACTTCATTAACAGTAGCGTACACAGCAACTCCACCTTTACAGAGAACAAGGTGTAATTTTGACCTAATAAAGTCTTCATATTGGATGCCATATAGGCACCACTGTAGAGTTCCTGCTCTTTTGCTGATCCCCCCAAAGTAAAATACTTCCAAGGAGAGAGGTCACATTCCAAAGCTGAGAACAGGAGATGTAACAAGATGCAAAACTTATTACCTAACACTTTGGGTGAGGTATCACAGCCAATTTCTCACATTTGCCTGTATGTCTCTTTTGCCTGCTCTCCACTGAAGGTGAAAAAGACACACAGGAAGCATGATACATCAGCTTTTAGCCTTTAAGTGAAGCGCTGATGCGTGTATAGCCAGCTTTAACTTAAAGTGTTTGAATACTTTCTTTCAAAGCTCAAGTCTTAAATTTTTGATCAGCTCGATAACATTAAATAGTCATGACTAGACAAATAAAGTCGGGTTTGATCAGGTTTAATTGCCAGTGGCCTGGCAAAAGAAGCAAATAACCCCAAAACCGACATCAGATTTTGATTCAAATATTACTGATTGATGCACAGGAATGTGCAGCATAATTTTTCCAACTTAACCCAACCCACTTCTAATCAGTGAGAAAAATCAGACAATCATTAATAGGAAACAACCTGGACTTTTGTAATTGACAGAAACATTTGCATTTTAATAAGAACAGATCTTCTAGAGTTGAGTTTTATATAGTAACAACCGATGCAAGGTAGGTCATACAAACCTCTTTACATCCTCTACTCCCCTTCCATCTCAATTTTCAGCCGAGGAGTCAGTAGCAAAACACTGTTTGTAGAAATACTGTTTCTACAGTGCTGTGAAAAAGTATTTTCTTTTTAGATTTTTTGCACGTCACACTTAAATGATTCAGATCATCAAACAAATTTTAATATTACACAGAGGTAACCTGAATAAACACAGTTTTTACATGATGATTTCATTTATTAAGGGAAAAACAGATGTCCAAACCTGCCTGGCCCTATGTGAAAATGTAATTGCCCTTAAACTTAATAACTGGTAAGTCTTTCACATTGCTGAGGAAAAATTTTGGTCCACTTTTCTTTGCAGAATTTTTTTAATTCAGCCACAATGGAAGGTTTTCGAGCACGAACGGCCTGTTTAAGGATATGCACACCATCACAATACCACCACCATGTCTGACTGTCAGTATGATGTTCTTTTTATGAAATGCTCTGTTAGTGGTACTCCAAATCTAACGGGGCGCACACCTTCCAAGAAGTTAAACTTTTGTCTCATCAGTCCACAGAATATTTGCCCAAACGTCTTGGGGATAATCAAGATGTTTTTTGGCAAATGTGAGACGAGCCTTAGTGCTCTTTGTGGTCAGCACCAAAAATGAAATGAAATGACCTTGGAACTCTCCCATGGATGTCTCTTTCTTATTGTTGAATCATGACCATTGACCTTAACTGGGGCAGGTGAAGCCTGCAGTTCTTTACATGTTGTTCTGGGTTCTTTTATGACCTCCTGGATGAGTCGTTGTGCTCTTGGAATAATTTTGGTAGACCGGTTACTCCTGGGAAGATTTGTTGTTCCAAGTTTTCTCCATTTTTGGATAATGTCTCTCACCATGGTTTGTTGGAGTCCCAAAGACTTACAAATGGCTTTGTAACCCTTTCCAGACTCATATACATCAATTACTTTCTTTGTCATCCATTCTTAAATTTCTTTAGACCTATTTTGATTACTTTTTCCTCATAGGGCCAGGCAGGTTTGAACAGCTTTTTTCCCCCTTAATAATGAAATCATCATTTAAAAACTGAAAGTTGTGTTTACTGATCTGAATCATTTATGAGTGAAAAATATGCAGCAAAAAACAATCAGGAAGGTGGGAAATTTTTTTATCACAGCACTGTATCTATACCAACATACACATTTACTTGCTTTGGAGCAGAACTAAAAATACTTTTTACTGTTCAAGCAGAAATGATAACTTTCTACACAAATGAACACACTTCCACATAAAATAACTGACTCAATGCTCACCACTTGAATTCTGCGAACTGTTTGTATCAAGCAGACTAGCACTCTCCAGTTTCCGCCTGAATGGACTGTCTGTGGGTGAAAACACAGGGGAAACGAGTGACATGCCCCTGCTAAATAATGTGGATAATAAGCTGTCAACCACACAACAGTTAAGATAGAATAAAGTCAATAACATGCAATTTACACTAAATTTTAAGCATGCAAGTCAATCACACTAACAGCTTTGACGACGGACCCAAATGTTAATTTTAGATTTAAATATGGGAATAATTCGCCATCTTCATTTCATCTTATTGACCCACTTCTAAGATGTGAGTGTGAGCGTTGCTTTAAATAGTTCTTTATGGCTTCTTAGCAAAAAAATCGGAGGGGGTGGAGGGGTGTCATGCACCAGAAGATACGGTACTAGTTAGAAGAAACAGCAATGATTTATGACAGGTGGAGAAAAAAAAAGTTTTGGTGAAGCAATGGAGTGTAAAATTATCTAAAATTGTATGCATTATTGACAATGGACTATGCTGTATATTATACATTAACATAAAATACAAACCTTTGAGTCTTACTGGAGATAAGTACTTACTGGACAAACTGTGCAATCTGCATTTTTTTGCATGTTTTTAATCATACTTTTTATGTGCTCCAGGCAATAAAAATAACAATCAGAACAGGAAATAGATCATTCTTAGTGAATTATTTAAATTGTGCAATTAACCATTCACTTAAAGGTTAATACTTTCCAGCAGGGTTTCTACAAATACAATGGCAAGGTGACCCAGAACCATACATCCAATCTGTTAGTCAGTTTTCCACAAAGTCAGTGTAACATAGTGAGTTATGTACACAATACCACAGTAGGACTGTGAAAGTATCATGGAGATCTCCGCCCTCAAACCCAATGCCAAGATCTTTTAAAATGACAGGCTGCACTTGTGTCAGTCATATTTACAAAAATGTATTCAACAATTACAGCAGTAGTTATTTGCAACAATGCATTATGTCATGCTGACACCACCATGCAATGCAATTACAATGCATTTCTACATCACATCACCAATGGCAAAGATAATGTATAAATATTATACTTGGCTCTGTCAAAACATTAAAAAAACACTGCTCTAAGGCTGCACACACTGTCAAGGTGTATGATACTGAGGTTTGCTTCTAAATATTTTTTTAGTTGCCATCTTCTGCGTGTATGTGTGTGTGTGTGTGTGTTATCATGAGGTTACAAGGCATGCAAACTTTACTAGCGTTATAAAATCAATTAACATAAGTACTACAAAATATAGATGAAACAAATGATGCTTACTTTTAATTTTACCAGTCTGGCTGTGGCCAAATTTACTCATTTCCATGCTACTGCATTCTTGTACCCGTGATGTCTTCATATCAAAGGAACCTACATCAAGAGTGAATTGCAGTTTAGTACTCTAATTTTGAACAGTGGCATCAACTGACAGTACAGATTCATTTTCCTCACAAAGATGCAAAACTAACACTGTAAACATTTAAAATAAAATTGAAGATGTTGGTTTTAAATCTATAACATACATGTATGGAATAATTATAATTTGTATCAACAAACAAAATAATGAAAACAGGAACAAACTGATACATAGATGATTTTACGCATAATTTAACTCTTAAGCAATATTAAATGCTGGAAATGTTCAAGGCCATTACATAATGGCTTTAAGTAGCAACTAAACATACTTACCCATTGGTGTATGAAGAGCAACATGCTCCTGGTATGGGTTGAAATATTTGTACTGCTTCCCACAGAACTCACAGACATAGCTCCCAGTTTCTGCAGACAAGAAAACACAAAAAAAACAACCTCTCTTTTCATCAAAATCGATGATTGTGATAAAACCTTATACTGTATCATAGCAAGTAAGTGGAAAAAGCTGGTGACTGTGCGTTTTCCCTAACTGAAAAATCTAATTTTAAGTTTCCATGTAGCTACAACAAAAATGCAAAGGTTTTCACTGCAATATGATAGGTTCATTCTATCCCCCCAATCAGTAGGAGTCATTAGTGCAGTTATAAACGCAGGCTTCCCACCTGCGAACACTGCCAATTGTGTTTGAAGGGACACCCGCTGCCGTCGGCTGAACCCGCAGTCTCTGCGGAGGTGGGCGAGTGCTTTTTCCCCTGTGAAGGAGGACTTTTGGACTCATGTTCTGAAACCTTTCCAGTGTGGTGTTAACTCATATGCATACGTATTTGTTTTTCTAACATGGATCATCACCATGTCTTGAGGTCTTTCCTTACATATTGTGTCCAACGCACTAAACTGGACACAGATGAACTCAAGCCGTGACAGGACTCTCAATGCACATGTAAACAAATGTCTTAATTCCTGATTATCTCTCCTTAATAATCAGTGAAATATATTTAAAAAAACATGAAAATAATTATATAGACACATTACACATTACTGGTTCTTCTGCAGGGTACAACAACACAAACTACAAAAAGCAGAGGCAAAAAAAATGTTATCTTGTTCTGCTATGGTATGTGTGTTGTCATTTCAGGTTTACAATCAATTTTGTGGACACTTTTTATGAACGAAGTACATCAAACAGTCTTACTTGGTCCAATTTTCTGATAGGGTTCAACAGGCTCCTCCTCTTTAAGGCCATCTACAGGTAACACTACCTGTTCATAAGGATCTGAGAGGGACAGAGAAGGAAGATAAGAATGAAAAGGACAATAGGTTTTTTGCTAAATACTTATCAAACAATGTAACATGCGTTCTTCCAGAAATAATATACATTTTCAAATTTTCATTTGGTCCTGCCCAAAAGCTAGGATTTTACTTAGTTTTTTTCCTTTTCATGGATTTAAACGAAATACTAAAATTAAGCTAGAACTGAAAAAGTAAAATGTCATGTCCCTAAATTCCCTTTTTACAGCACATTTATTTTAATAATGCAAGAGAAAAGTTGAGCAACCAAATATCTATTAGTGCTTTCAGTTTACACTGGGTACTGGAGAGTAGGGAGGGCATCCCACTATTTACTTGAATATTTATATCTGCACCTTTTTTTTTATCTTTAGTGATATAGTGAAGTGCTAGTAAGAAAGGAACCATATGGTATTTTGTCAAATTACAATGAATTCTGAAATAGTGGGCTTTCTTCACAAATGCTAAAACAAGAAGTAGACAGTCTGAAATACTGTACACTTAAAACTTTACACAGCCTATTCAAACCCAGTTTCAAATTAGTGGGACACTGTAAAATATAAACAAAACACAATGCAATTATTTCCATATCATTTAATAACTATATTTGATTGAAAATAGCACAAAGACAAATATATATGTATAAAGACCATTACAGATAGAGTCTGAGGCAGGTTTAACACTGTGAAACACTGCATGGGCAAATACTTAACAACTTAAACATTTCTTATTTTTATAAGAAGATTTTATAGTACATAATAGAATCAAGCAAGAAATATCTCTGTACATGAGGTACAAGGTTGAAAACCAATATTGAATGGCCATGGTCTTCAGGTGCTCAGGTGGCATTGCATAAAAATGTTCACGCTCAAAAACCCTCCAATGTAACTGAAATAAAACAATTCTTCAAAGAAGAGTGGGCCAAGATTTCTCCACAACAATGAGAAAGACTCATTGCCAGTTATCACAAACGAGTGATTGCAGTAGTTGCCGCCATGGGTGGCAAAACCAGTTATTAGGTTAAGGGGGCAATTACTTTTTCCACATAGGGCCAGGCAGGTTTTATACCTTAATAAATTAAATAATTTGAAAACTGCATTTTGTATTTACTTGGGTTATCTTTGTGTAATATTAACATTTGTTTGATGATCTGAATCATTTAAGTATGACAAATATGTAAAAAAGTTCAGGAAGTGGGCAAATACTTTTTCACAGCATTGTACATTAAGGTACACAGCATGGATAACTGTGGAGACACCATAAATGCTGAATAATATATACAGGTTTTGGAGCAACGCATGCTGCCATCCAGATTACATTTTCAGCAAAGGCCTTGCGCTAATGCCTAACCACATTCTGCATGTGTGTAGCAGCATGGCTCTGTAGTAAAAGAGTATGGGTGCTAAACTGGGTTGTCAACAAAAAAAACCTCAGTTTCACTATCTGATATGGTGCCTTTATACTACTGAATCAAACATGGTTTTAACTTATGTTCAAATCATTTAGTTACATTTTATACAGTGTCTAGACAGGCCATTACTTGCTCTTCAGCTGTTTGTATGATCTACTCCTCTTTACATAATACTCAGCCTTTACTGCTGTGAGGTTCTGCAGTAAAACGACAGTGTGAAAAGTTAAGTTCACTTATGAATGGCTTTCAAGTTCATTCATTGGAGTTTTATTGAAAACTAAATTGTAATTCATATTATGCAAAAACTGCTGGGTACCATCAACTGCATGCAGGTCACGATGCTCCTGGAAGCAGCTGTAGTATTTATACTTCTTGCCACAGATGTCACAGGAGTAACGGAAGCTACCTGCAGATAAACAGAGAAAGACAGAAACTGTTTATATGTGACTAACACAGGCAGGCAGACGATGGCTATTATTGACAGCGACAAGTGGTGTCGTATGGATGACTGAATCATAAAGTGCTCCGTCTAGGTATAACCAAATAAGATAAAATCAAAACTTTATTATGCCACACATTTTATGGTAGCCTACAGAGTAGGGGAGATTGGAGAGGGTAGGACATTGCAGGTACAGTGCATAAACAACTGAAAGCCAACACACAGCAGTTTGAGTTCAGAAAAGTAGTTGAACATCCCAAAGGGTCCCACTGCTTTTCACTTAAAATGATGCCAAAGAAAGAGGTCAGAGAAAGCAAAGCTGTGTTTCACTCATTTTGCATTTGAAAATAACACAACAAATAAGTTGTGTTATTTTATACACTTGTTTATTGCATATATATTTTTAAGTTGTGTATTGTTTTAGGTAAAACATACACTGGATAGGATTTAAGGACTATTTAATAATTAATTAATTAAATATAATGCAGAATAAAACAGTAAATGGTCCTAGCATTATTATTTAGAATCCCTGCTAGCACATGATTAAAATAGAGTTATTTTAACTGGAACACTGAACTGAAATGTTATTATGACCCAAATCATGCAAGAATAAATTTTTAAATGTGCATTAATATTGATTAACATTTGCATATTTAAAAGTTTATTAACTTTCAATTATTTTCTCCTGAGGGGAAAAAAAGGAGTGAAAGGACATAAGGGATGCAGATTACTTGCTCTACTCTTGCTAATTTTATTGCAGTGGGAGGCATTGTAGAGCCAGGTGGCTGTTGACAATTAAGAACACGTGAGGTGACTCTTGGCACAACAGAGTGAAATCCTGTCTGAAGGCAAGCTGTTGCATAAACAGCATGATAGAGAGTAACTGTAATATATTTGTAACCTCTTTTCTCCAGTTCATGATGGAGAGTAGTCTTCTCACCATACCAATGCATCTGATGTTGCCTCGGCTGAAGACCCCTCACCTCACACACCCAAATGTTTTATCATTCTGACTCTGTTAATTCAATCAGCAACCTTCTTGGCTGAATTTATGTGGCATTTCAAAGATGTATTCAATATTGTACATTACAGCACAATAGAAAAAATCTAAACTCTTAAAAAGTGTAACCCTCAGGTAAGATAACCATTGCCAAGATGTGTTTCCACTACTTTGAAAACAAAGCAATTGGCTGAAAAATGTGATTTTAAAATGCCACTTAAAGCTAACACATATGATTTAAAACAACTACCTTCTTCACTTCACAACAGAAGGGTTAATGAAATGTATACTTAATTTGCAACAAGGAAATACCACTATAAGAGCAGTTATTATGGTACCTATCTGTAATTGTACTTATAACACCTCAAGGCTCTAATACTATGCATATTCTATAATTTCCCAACCAATTAATGTGACTAAAACAATTTTCCACAAATTAGAGGGTTCCTGGCATTTCAGTGTAATTAAAGCTCACATAACATCATTGCCCCAAGCATAGGTGAGGATAGATTCAGAGGGAAACAACAACACAGTAAGAAAAATGGTTATGGATGAATGATCCTTGCAGGTTGGTCTTAACTGTGATGGTTCTGTCCACTGGCCATTATTCAGCCAGACTCAAACACTTCCAAAAAAGCAAGAACAGTTAGGACACAATGACTATGAAAGATTTCACAAAACAAGTCTGTTATTATTTAAATGAAAATGCAAACTGGCATTTCCATTTAATTTTCATTTGATAAGCACTAAAACCATGACACATTTCACATTTAAAAGCCAAAATACAGTTTGCATTTGCACGTTTAGGTTGCAGACTGCCAATTTAACAAAAATGAAAATGCTAAATCCATTTTATTTTATAATCGGTATGACAGGGTTATGCCTCGGAACACACTTGTAAATTGAGTTTTAATTTTAATTTTGGCAGTGGTGTAAAATGGATGAGTGTGTGTGGGAAGCTTCAAGCTTCCTCTCCTGTTGTGCTTATGTTGTCATGTATTTAATCTTGGTCTAACTTTTGGCCTGAATCAAAATATTAAGATGTTTGAGAAATATTAACCCAGGTTTCCATGAATCCTTCCATAACTGTCATGATTATTGTGCAAAGGTAGCCAAGTCTTTAGGTTTACATTTTACAAGGTTTATTCAAACAGAACCTCACCAGTGACTCCTCAAACCCAGGCTCTGTTCATTTAAACCCTGTGTCAAAAACCTCAGCCTCCTTAATCGTTTGCTTAGGGCTACTCTGCTGACAGGATAATACAGCCTAGAAAGACTACTTCTACTCAGCAGTATGAAACATACATTTGTTGTCAGTTTTACAACTTATTATAAAGTCTTATCTCATATTATTTCCATTATAACCTCAGTGCAGTGTTTTGGTGCCTGATGATTTATATAGAGCCATGATCTCTTAGTCAAACTAGACTTCCTAGTCTCACCAGCGTCTGAAGTTACACACCCCCACTGTGTTTTTTTAAATGCAGGCTGTTTTTGGTCATCGACCTAATCCAAACTTGCTTGGGAAACTTGCTCTAGCCACGCTCCCAAAATACCCTCAATTACAAGAACTCCCCCACAACACTACAACCTGTGTTGTCTTTGTGTCTACACTCCTTCAACAAAGTAACATTTTATAAAACATCCAAATGAAAAATTCTTATTATGACCTTGTCTCCCTTAATTTTCCTCAGTTTCTTTTAAAATATCGTTCAATGGCTTAGAATAATTTGGTATAGTAAGCAATAATTCAGGACAAGCTCCCAAAAATGTTTAACAGCTATTATTATTTATCCTCTTAAAAATGTAATATATCAGCAGTTTTCATCAAGCAGCCTCTCTAGTCTGCTTATTAACCCTGTCACAGACCTTTTGGTTAAACTGTGTTTTATCCTTTGTACAGCTTAAAAATGACTGCTGTTCCCTCTGCATAAAGATTGCCCTTTGTTTTCTCACTGCCATGATGATACTGCCGCCTTTAAGCGATGTGCACATTCACCACATGATTGCTGAGAGTGCATGTAGGAAGCTTTATAAATAACTCTCAAGTACTACTCTGAGGTATGAGTATTTTTAGTCCTAATCAAACTTTCACCGTGATTTCTGTGAGTAATTTTAAGATGCCTGATAAATACATGCCCTGGCAGCTGATATACAATGCCATTAAAAGAGCAACATCCTCATAACTGCAGCATTTATCTTCATAGGTAGTTTCAAGTTTACTTCAGTTGATTTAAAGAAACTGGTGCTGTCAGACAATGAGGGTCCAGTGTGTGTTTAGGCTGGGAAGACAGCTCAGTTTAAAACCCCTCCACTCAAATATGTTTTGGTTATTGTTGCTGCAATTGGATGTTTAGTCTTCTCTGTGCAGAACTGTGTTTGAATGTAAAGGGCTGTTTCACATTCATCTGCTGCAGGGAAAAGTTATTCTGTACTGACATTAAATCTCCTTTTAACATCCACCACCATTGATTTAATGTGCAACTTTTAAAAAGTAAAAAAAACAACAGCACCCTTTACTGTCAGCAGACATAAACAGTCCTGGCAGAGCAGGGCCTTAAGCCCCTCACCACTCCTGTCCTATAGTGACAATGTTGCTTGTTAGCATTAACTTGAGGCCTAGCTGTAATTATCCAGGTGACCTTATTTTAAAAGCATCTGACACACCTTGAAAACAAAAAAAAGCAGCACCTTCTTTTTAAATTAAGGCATGGCTTTCTTTTTCATGCAAGCTTTGTTTTATTTGTGGCATCTTTTCCCAGATGAGCTTTTTTCATTTGAGATGGGTTTTTTTTTTTATTCAACTCCATATCTCGAGTATTTTACTAACTGACAACAGCAGTCCCATTTGTCAGCAGGATAGAGAAACAGTGGAAAATCAAACCACCTCCCCAAGGCAGATTGACAGTAGAAATTTACAGTGCAAAGATAGTTTTCATGTAGGCTGAGCAGAAAGAAATGAGGGATGTTTTTGTGTCCGATTTTATTAATTTCCCCCTGCTATAGAAGGCGGAGAAAGTGAAACTAGAAAGCTCGCAGTGACTGTGAGGTGTTAAAAAAAGGTGTTCTATAGGTGACAAGCATCTCGTGCATGTCTCTTTTTGATAAAATGGAATTCTATCTGCTCCATGACACAGCCAAGTGGCAGATGGAAAAAAATTTCTAAAAACTCTTTCTAGGTGAATTGGCCTTCAGTCTGCTGTATGAAAAGCTAAATCACATATAGCATAACAAGATGTCTGTTGAAACACCCAAGCATCAAAAAAGCTTGTGCTGACATGCTGATAAGTTTGATCATGTTTAATGGATGAGTGTGCAAGAGTGTACTTACTGTTAGGTGTCTGTGGTAGACCATCTCCAACCATGCTCTCCGTTTCTATAGTACAAAAAACAATTCAGCCTTAAAGAAATCTGTGAATAGATTAATGCTACACAGTGGGTTCACATCTGTTCATGGTTTCCAACTTGAGTTAAAAATCACTATCTCTGATTAAAATCATTTGGGCCCCAAAAAAAATGAAATAAATCATTTGAATACAATTGTTTGCCAAAACAAGATATGCATGAGTCATGTAAAGGAAGGGAATAATTTTAAGACCACAATGTCACGAAAGGAAAAACAAAGCAAGCCTAAAAAACTACAGTGTCTTACCTCTGTGTGCCCTGACATGTGTCTGAAAGCAGTTATAATACTTGTACTTCTTCCCACACACTCCACATACATAAGAACCTACAAGAAAATTCAGAAAACAAAGCAAAAGTATCAGCAGTAGTGCAACATATTTGACTTTGTCTTAGTAATAATTTTCAAAGCTACAATTAATATTTATCCCCTGGGTACTTCTAAGTATTTATAAAATATTACCAACCATCAGTTAGTGTTGTTATCCGTTTTCTGAATATATCCTCCATGTTTCACCTTAACATGAACAGCGATTCCAAAGTCTTTCAGCATTTACTGTCTAAAAAGCAAATTACTACAAATTGGATTAATTGATGAGCTGAGACCTTTAGGGATATTCTAGGTATCTTAAAATAGTCTGTATCAGCTATGTAAGGCTATTTTCCATAACTAATTATTTATTGTGTCCCAAGTATGCAAGCTACAAAAGGTACCGCTTAAAAATGTTATTACATTTTGATACAATACTTGAGGTTAATGAGTTCACCTAGCCTGAACTAACTAGGTAATAATGTGTAGTTTTTAGCTTTTTAAAGAGGTATTAATTCAACTTTATGATAATTCTGGTATCTGTATGTTGTGGTGCTGTTGAACTGTTTTGCAGTATACTGACAAATTATCCACATAATTTATATGAATTATGGTACCCTAAAGATTAGAATGGTTATAACCTTCATAAAGGTAGGGTTTATTGCAGGGCTGCTATATCCGATTGTATTAGCTTTAGCTACGTGTGCACAATGAACTGGCAACTGAAATTTGCACACTGTACATGCATTTGTATGTATGTACACATACACAGTGCATCTGATGATGTAAGAATAACAATAAACATCACCATCATCACATGAGAATTTCCAAGTTTGCAAATGAATGAAAAGCAGACTCCAATATGAACAAAGACTAACACAAAACTTTAGAAGTATATTTCGTCATTTATCCTAATGGCACAGTCTCTGACCATGCAGAAAATCCTTTTTCACCCACATTTTGAGATATCTCTTAAAGATTTCAACTGCCACCCCAATACATGAAGATGAAAAGAATTGCGTTTGTGCTCACAAGATTGGAAAATTTATTTAAAACATTCAAAAGCAACAACACCCTGTCAACAGATTTTAATGGAGCCATTTCTTCTGTAGAAATTAGTTCCAGTAAAAACTGTCAGATCATTGCTGTGCAGTGTGTTCCTACAGTCACAAAGCAATGCCTGTGTCAAGACACCAGATATGACTGCAGTTCACAGATGCATGTATATATACATATGTATATTCACACACCTATACATGAGTCTGTGCTCTTCGTTGGAGGAGGGGTACCAAGGGCAAACATACCCTCGGTCTGAGCTCTACGAGATCCACCTCCACTTGCTCCTCCATCATTTCCTCCAATGACAACACAGATCTCAGCAGGGTTGGCATCACCCACTTTCCCATTGCTCGTCTCAGAGGTCCCGGGCTCTTTCTTTACTGTGACAGGTGGTGGACTAGTGTTCTTGGTTGTTGAGGCTAAGGCTGGTGAGGGGCCATCTGTGGCCGAACTCCCACCATCCACCTGCTCCTTCCCAGGATTGGGTGCCTCTTGTGCACTCATGACTCCGCCTCCTGTGAGCCTGTGCTTCTGTATTAGGGGAAGACACAGAGACAGAGACTTTAGTTTACAGTCATGACCGGGACATGATTTGTAGCTTTTAGCCTATATACAATATAGCATTTAAGCACAGTATTAGCAATGCCAGATCAAACAGAAAGTGTTGTTTCCATATACTGCAAAACAACCAATATCTAAGAAAAAAAAAAAACTGTGTCTAGATGCCTAACAGAAAACAGCAGAGAACAGGCAGTAACCTGCACCTGACAACTATAGAAAGTCTAAAAGAAGACCCAAACTGTGAGACAAGCTCCTCTCATGTCTGAGCTCAAAACGTGACACTTTAATTTTGAGGACAGAAAAAAATGTATAGTTAGCCATGAAGAACAGAATGGCTTAACTGTTCATAAGTGACCTGTGATGTCAAATTCCACAGCTTTATGGCACCCAAATGCTCTAATTTCAGAAATATCCAAATTACACAACTTGCCACTTCAGCACAAGACTATAAAAGGATTTGTCAAGAGAAGGTGCTCAAAATGCAACCAAGCAAAACAGAGTTGTGCCAGGATGAGTGATATTATGGAAAAAGGTTAAATTGGTCTTCTAATAATAGCACACCAATACAGCAACAACAAGCCTTTTCATAGCCCAAATATACCTTTCTTTGGATATGACACATAACAAGCCTCAGCAAACAGGCCCATAACCTGGATAATGTTGAGACAAAACATTTTCAATTTAATAGCTTTTAGCTAAATCATACATTATGTGCAACACTTAACATGTCTTTTGCAAAGTTGTGCAAGCTATGCGTTTTGTTGATTTCCTAATACCTTGTATAGCCTTTGTATGGAACAACCCTGAACATAGCTTTTCAGATTTTGTTGTAACTTTTATGTGGGACTGATAATTAACAGCATATTTTGTGAGACTTCAGTCAATTTCTGTATCTTTTCATGAACCAAACTGCTTGAAAAGTGGACATTTTAATGGCAATAACAGGAAAGGTCAAGAGATCACCAAAGTCAGTGGAACTCATGCTCCATAGACAAAACATCATGGCAAATCACCCATTTGATGCAAAAGTTGCCATTTAAGATTTTATTTCAAGTATTTCTAATCTAGCTTTTCCAATACGGTAATTTTCCATTTTCAGTTTCATTAAAAATACATGCCATTTTCATGGCTGAGTATTAAAGCATTTCCTTTTGTGTATTTCATATTTCAGTGAATTTCCATTTGAGGTTTTTCAATTTCTCTTTCCATCAGTCTTGTCACAGTATATGGTTTAACCAGAAGCATACAGTGAGCTGCAATTTTGTACACCTGTGTAATTTTATCCACATTTTCCACGGGTTGAAAATGTGAGCAGGAAACTGCCACCAAGATGAGCTTACATCCACAGCTTATCTGAGGGACCTTGTTAAGCATCTTAAAACCACTGAGGAAAAAAATACTGCTGCTAAAGAGTAAATTCCTTCCAACTACTGTACTTTACTACAGAAATGAACCACATAGCTGCTCAATGTCATCGAGTTATATACCGAATTCATACAGCTTTAATCTCTTGTAACTATGATTTGAAGATCATTATCTTGCAGTGCCAGTGGAAAGACAATCTTCTTTGTCGACATCACATTAACCTGATTTTTTTTTAAAGCAGTGTTACCAATGGGCACTAGCAGAATCCACATGAATCCAAGCTGACTGCAAAGACATGTAGCAAAAGTAAAACATTGCTGCCACAACAGTTTCTGATACAAGCTTTATATATGAGATTCTTCTCCACTTTCTTTGATTCCACATCAAGTGCACTGCAAGGCAGGTGAAGAACTTGCTGATACTAAGTTTTGGTGAACATCAAAATTCCAAAAGCATTTCAATGAATAAATGCTATAATGGCTCAGATATTCTCAAAATTGCATATTTTTTTCATAAACTACAAGAGAAAGAACAAGCAAATCTGGGGGACTTATAGGTTTATAAATGATGATTAACCAATTCAACAACTTGAACCAATGTAAAGACTTGAATATAGAATATTAGAGTCATTCACACATACAGTAATTACAGGAGCCTTTTTACTGCAATTCTTTTTTGCCTCTCTGCCAACATATACATCAACAATAATATCTGTAATACCAGAATATTGGCCAGTAATATCAGATATAAATAGACCCACTGGAATATGAAGAGCTGATCAGAAATTACAGAATATCTAATCATATAAATAATACAGAAAATATATAAAAGATAAGCATATCATTATTAACTAACCTAAATGTTTAAAACCCAGCACATTGTTCTGAAACATTTCTTCATCTGCTTCTACAATTCCAAGTTTATTTTTCCAAAATGCCCTTTTCCTTCCCAACTTTTATCTTTCTTTCCTCCCTTTCTTTGATCCAAAACAAGCAGAGTCAGTTATGTGACAAGCTCTCTTTCCATCTAAACCAAAGCAACAACAAATCACAATTATCTTTTCATTACTTCTAATTTATTTATTCAATATCTAATACTCTTAAGTCAATCAGTACACACTAACACCAACTTCAGTTTGAACTACTGCTGTGTACTATAAAGGTTTAGGAAATAGTGTATGTATAATTTTTATCTGCAGCTAGAAAAGAAACTTGAAATTGTTGTGTTGTAAATGCAGTTTTAAGACTAAAATGAAAAGTAAGCCTCATTTAGATGCAATTCACACAGAATTCTGAGTCAGCAAAGTTAGTGGCCCATTTATTGTCTACGCAGCAGTGCCAAATTTTACATCTTAGTGACATTATAAATTATATAGTCAGTTCTACATTTTCTAGCTTTAGGACTGAACTGTCATATGGAACAAGATAATTCTAGCAATGGTTGGTATTCCCCTTTAAGTGTCCTGTTCAAGGACACCTCAGATGTTACTGCTGGAAGCATTTTTTCTAAATCAGTTGTGAAGTTAATGCAAGACACACACAAAAATGTTTTGTTTCTAGTCAATTATGAATTTTACATGTACCTACCTCCGTTTCAGGAAATCAACCAGTGAATTACAGAACACACTTAGAACGAACACTAATCTTTTTCTGGTGTTCTAGGTTGTTTGATGGCAAAAATCTCTCTCCAAAAAAGTTTCTTAAAAGACAGCTGCAGTAGACAGAAAAAAGCCGTGGTATACATTCTACAATATTACATCAGAGTATGCACATGTAACTTTCTGAAAAAGTCCACTACAATCACAGAGCCTAACTGCAGACATACACCACTTATGATTTAAGTCACTGTCACAAAAGTGATGTCCACAAAAATAAATAGCACCCAAGAGTGAAAGGGATTCCATTGTTTCTGACTCAGGGAGTATGAGATTACGTAATTTCAAATACATTATGGCTGTGATTTTGACTACTAAAGTAAATACAAAAGCTGTAGCGTGACAAAACTTTAGGTTTAGCCTTGAGCCTGCTTCTTTCTGCAGGCAAGTTTGCACAACATATACAGGAAATTTAAATTTTGGAAGACCTGTTTTTCATTTTTACTAGGCACAGACTCAGCAACGTGGACTGTGTGTGTGTGTGTGTGTGTTTTTAATAAGCCATTTTAAAAGTAACTGGCTGTGTTTTTACAATCATCTTCTTGCTGAAAATGCAATGTGAACTGTGTTTCTGTGTAAAAGTAACAGTCAAACCCCCCAAAAATACAGTAAAGCCAGGCTTCTCTGTCTCAGTTTTTTTTCAAAATGTAGCTTAAGGGGAACAATTTCTAAATCAACACCACCAGCATTTGGCAGCGTTCTGGCAGAACTTACACTGGTATGAAAATGTTCTACCGTGACAAGTCTAATCCCTCACACATATAAAAAGCAGTGTGTCATCATTGTAAAAGCTTTCTCTCAGCTTAAAAACCCAACAACAGAAATTAAGACAGCACATATACAGTGACTCTAAACTGATGCATTTATCACTTCTTTATACATTTCACACTAAAGGAGATGAACTGATCACAACATTTACTCTGGAATGAAAACTGATTTTAGCAGCAGAACTACGTTTCTAATTTTCTTTCCTCTCCCATTAATAATGTCATGTCAGCTTTATCTGGTGACCCTTTGGGAATGGATCCCACTGGCCAAAATTTTAGCCCCCCAACTGTAAATATAGCATCAGTCCAGACGTCTTTGAGTATCAACTTAAGCTGAAAAAACTTTCAACTCATGTAAATGTGGCTGAAAACAGACAGAAAAATACATATATTTACTGTACAATATATTTTAGATAGCCGACTGTCAGAAATCTAAATTTGAACTGTGTGTACTTGAAAATAAAAACCATTTACAGCAGGTCAATATACACTCTTGCAGGAAAAGCGTGACCTTGAGGACAAAAATATTTCTGACTGAGCATGCACCTGAAGATAGACATAGGAATACCTATGAGTACTGCACAATTAGTGAAATTCACAGTATGTGAATTACTGTATGCAGACTAACCAGCGTAGGCTTTGAAAAGGGTGGATAAAATGTCTAATTTCTCTCAATTACTCAAAGTAAAGAGTCTACAATGGGTGCAATAATTTTACTCTTCTCAGTTTTCTGGCATCATGATGAGCTAAATAACCAGCACAGTGAAAACTAAAAATAAACGTTTAATGGCTGCTTATTAAGTTTTTCACTTTACTATACTTTTTAAATAAAAACCAAAGTCACCTTTGGTTACCACTCAAATTCTCCTCTTCATAGTATAAGATCTGTATTAAAGATTTACCCTGCACATTAAATGACTTACTAATGAACTAAACATATATAAACACATATATAGGCAATAATGGATAAATTAATATGGCAATATTTCAGAAAATTACATTAGCTTTCAACACTAAATGTAAATTTGCAGCTTTTGAGTTTTCTTACAGTTCTAGTGCAGTACTAGAGGAAACTTTACAGACTTGGCTTTTTCACTTGTAGCACCACAAATGTTAGTCGGATTGATAACATTACACTCTGAACTAACATACATATACTGCTCGCTTTGTTTGTCCTCTTGTGTTTACTTCAAGTTATAATATCCAACTAAAGCTAGCCCCAGAATGAGACTCAAGATCAATCTACATTTTCAGACTATCTATCTCACATAGATACCGCAGTCAACAGCCATCTTAAATCTGTGTGGTGGAAAATAACTAAGTACATTTACTAAAGTACTGTGGAATTATATACTTAAACTTCACTTCAGTATGAGAATTAGATTTTGAATTTGAATTTGATGTTACTTTACTTCTACTGCACTACATTTGAAAGGGAGATGTGCTTTTTACTCCAATTCATTTGTTGGACAGCTTTATTCGGTCGTTACTGCCGATTCTTCATAAAAAATATATTCAACTAATAAATGATGATGTATTATTATGGATAAACCACCTGGCAATACATAAAACAGTTCAAATGAACTCTCTGCCAGCTGGTGTTTACATATTAATGTGGGACGGCATGATAGCTCAGTGGATAGAGCAGTTGTATTCCAACCCAAGAGTGAGCGGTTCAATTCTCAGTCTTGCAAGCTACATGTCGAGGTGTCCTTGGACAAGACACCGAAACCCCGTAGTAGCGCTGACACAGGTCTAGCAGCTGTCCAAACAACAATTTCCCCAAGGGGATCAATAAAGTATCTATTATTATTATTATTATCAAGAAATATAATCCAGTAATATATCATAAAATAAATATATTTCCCCTTTACAAAGTTGAGTTTCGCTGGTGTGTGGCTCTCAACATTTGCTCTTTTATTGCTATTAACTACAGGATACATTTATGAATAGAATAAATGAACTGAATGTTCAATGATTGTTCAAGTGAACTTCTCAGAAATAAGATTTTTGAAGTTGTTCTCTCCTTGAAACTGTACATTAATTAAACGTAACAAGGCCAAAACATTTTAGATTTCTAAAGAAACCTTATTTATGAGGCACACGTGGAACAAATCTGGACTAGACTCGGACATTCATGTTATCAACAGCATCAAATTAAGTAGTCTTTAGACTGTTTTTTTAGTAGAGTACTTTTGTACTTAAAGTACATTTTAGCACGTGTACTTACTACTTCAACTTGAATAAAGAATTGAAAGTTGTTTTTCTACAAGGCAAGTACTTGCACTTTTGCTTTAGTAATGAGTTTGTGTTACTCTGCCACCTCTGTCATGGGGTTAAAGAGCTGCCTCAGACAATTTTGAGCAGGAGATCAAGCAGTGAACTCAATGTTGTGATGAGTGACAATTTTGTGGTTCACGTAAACTGCCAGCTGAGCAATTTCTAATGTATATCGACAAATATTGACTGACTCTTGATTGATTAAAGTAGCCCTACTGTGACTGAAAGAAACGCAGCTCATTGCCTCTTTAAACTACATTTAACTGACTTATGCCATCTGTGATCAAATTAAATAATGACAAGAAAACATGTATATCTGCATCAGATCAATGTCCTAGTCATCATTGTAATATTTCCTATGCAACATCTAAATGCATATCTTGAATATAGAAAAGACCTGTTGTGGTCTGGTTTCCTCTAATTAAAGTAAAAATGCAAAATTAGCCATCTGGCCTTCTGTTGTTTCATAGTTTGAGGCTTCTGATAATCTATAACCTACAACACCATGGCAGAAAGAAAATCTAAACCAGATGCACATTTGCTTGATGTCGCTTACAAATAAAGCATAACCTAAACCAAATAAAACAAAACACCAATAGAGGAGATAAACACTATCACAAAGCAGGAAATATAGTTAAATTAAATCATCAGTTGTTGCATATCAAGGATTTATAGATTGTATCAGTGTAACAGGTATTAATGTAAGCATGCATAAGTAGCATTATGATTAATGTCACTTTATTAAACTAGTGAATGGATCCAGCTGCGTTGTAAAATGTCAGTGCATACACATGAACAGCATGTGTGTGCACAAAATGTACCTATGGTTACAGAATAAGGAGGTTAGATATACAAGGAAAACATAAAACATCTCTAGGACATACCTCCGCTCAGAATTAATCACTTATTCAAAGTACTTAAAATAATTGGCCTATATTTGCGAAGTACTGTATCTGGCTCTGCACAATAATGAAGTAAATCAATCACTAGGTTTGGTTAAAGCAAAAATATAATTGTGTGCTTCTAATATACAGAGATTTTCTTACTTTGAGTGGTATCTTACTGCCAAAAATCACTGTGTTCTGCATGTCGAGTAGACTGGAATAGAGATTCCAAATATAAAATACAAATTTGTTTAAGGCTCATGAAAATCTTTCCACTCAGGAGGGATTAAAAATAGAAATCAGCTAAAATGAGGGATGGATGGGGGTCAATTCAATCAATGCTTTCACTGCATGTTTATATTATCCAGAGCAGAGTCAGTGACTAGGAGCAAGGGTTGACCAAAACCTGTTTCACACTAAATGCTTTGCTTTCCTTGTTTCTTTAATCAAATGCACATTTTCCTGTCCTCTGTAATAAATGTCTTCCAAGATGGTGTATGACCAATGACTTCAAAAAGCAATAATGCAGAGAAATGTATAAATCCCCCCCCACCCACCCACCCACACACACACACACACACACACACACACACACACACACAAGATGCTCTGGAAAAAGAAACTGTGTCGTCTAGTAAAATTCCATCAGCATACACTCAAAACCCCCGTAAAAACCTTTTCAATCTATATGTTAATACCAGAAATTAAAATTTAATAACAAGAGATATTGAAAAGCAGACTTGAATTATACAAAAATAAATCCTCAAAATCAGGACCCTAAAATTAGAAATTCAGGGCGGCATCCGGTCTGCTGCTAAACCCTTGTAGGCTGGCAGATTAAATTTTTGATGAAAATCAAAATTACACTGCACACTGACGCAGGAGCAGCAAACCTGGCACTATTGTGATTTATGGATTCATTAAACCCACGGGAGTTTCACCCCTCCCCTTTTACACTCAAAGAAATGAGATTTGCTTTTCTGAAAATTTGTATTTTCAGACAAGCTACTCAGGCTCTGCTCTACCTTCAGAAAATGGTCAAGGAAAAAAGAAGCTTCTGTGTACATAACCACTGCACGTAAACAGGCCTAATTTTCATTGCTGCAGCAATTGAACGTCCTTATGCATTATTCATGAAACCAATAAGGTTCATTTTTACAAAGGAAAAGGCAGGAAAAATATGTGCAGAATGCACAGAATTTTTTTTAAAAGCTGGCAGCCCCAGCCCCTGAAAAGCCGTTCCCTAGAGACTAATTTAAGTTAGGCCATTTTCAGACATTTTCAACATGCCACTAAGAAAACAACAGAACATAAGATGATGTATGTTTCATCAGATACTTCTAAGCACAAATCATGAATCAGTAATTACGCTTAAATACGAAAGAACTGACATAACATCAAAAACCGAAACAACCCTTACCCTTCAAACAGAAAACAAAACCTCTGTGCTAAGTTGATGACAGTTAGAGCAGCAACTATGTTTCACAAACTGAAACTCACAGGCTGTGATATGATCCGTCGCCATCTTGTGCATATCACAGCCTGCAGGGATGAGTTTCACCTCTCCATCCAAACTATTCGCTCCAAATATCTTCAGTGAAACAGAAACAAAGCTTCTGTTCATTAAAGTATTGGCAAACCAGCATTCCTCTTTCCTTAGTTGAGAACTCCTCCACAGTAAAGTTCCCTTTAACTAAATAATGGTTTAAGGTGTTTTTTGGTAACACTGCAGTATTATTCCACAGGGATTTATAACTTATTACTTGTTCCTTCAGGTATTCTGCATATAAACACTCCCATCACGCACTGAGTGACCCAACCCTATTAAACTCATGACACTGGTTGCCTCTTTTCATTTCTGCTTTAACAGAAAGTGCTGCTTTTTGATTAAACTTTCCAAGCAAAGGTCAAAATTTACACCCAGATTTTGAATACCAGCCATACAATTTCCACCAACTCTTTGAATTTATACAGATTTGAAGGTCAGTATTAAAATTACCCACAGCAAAATGGCCTCCGCAATTTCCCTTACATTAAAATAAAAGCAAGCCATGCAAGATAGGAAACTGTTTGGTGTCTGCAAGATTAATATAAACAGTAGAGGCACTGGTTGTGATTGTTTTTCCTGCCCTCAAATTATGCTGACATAGTCCCTCTTCTTCCAGTGCTATTCAGTTCACTTCGGATAGTTATTTTCCGCTTACATATTTCCAATCTCTGCAAATAAAAAGTCTAAATTCTTCCTTGTTTACAAAGTGGCAAATTACATCTGTATAAACAACATCACACGTAAATACAGATTCAAGCAAAAACAAGCAAAGAGGATCAGCAGAAGTGCAGTTATGTGTATGTTAGATTGAAGATATACAGGATGGATTAAACAGATCTGGGTTTTTTATGTTGATTACCCTGAGTACAGGCACATCAAGACTTTCTGCATGAAAAACTGCTTTTTTATGCTTCAACCTTTAGCAAAATCATTCAAGGCCGTAATATTTATTCTTAACAAAACCACAGAAAGAAGGAAACTAATTAACTTTGCACACTGCTCTGAATGCAGTTTTTAATAAGGTCATTCTGATTTAATTAGCATGAAAACCACAAGGTGATTTTCATTTCACTTTCGTTGAAAGTCATTCACGGAACACGCATATTAATTTCAAATGCATTACAGAATGTGGCTCAATTCACTTAAACTAATATCCAATTCAATAAAGAAGTCTCAAAACTAGTCAGTCTCATTGCAATTTCTTTTTTAATTTCTCAAAATGTCTGCCTACAGGTGGCGCCAATGACACCCAGATTTAAAAATCCTCTATCTTCCTAAAAATAAAAGTCGAAATGTATCTTGACATGTCGACACTTTGCTGCTTTTTCTCGTCCGTTTGCGGTGAACAACAAGCCGTCAAATACAACCAAAAGTAACGTCAGTGTTGTGTGAGTTTCAGAGAAGCAACTCAAGCTCAAATTTGCAGGAAAATTCATAAAACATGGCTGCAGGAGGTTTTTGTGTTTGAGATTGTTCCTCCCCTCATCGTCCTTCATGTTGCCACTATCGCCTGGTCTCACTGCTCTGTCGGAACACACAGCGTTTCTACGTGTTTTAATGTGAACAAACTATGTGCACAGACGACTAAGTCAGCAGTCACACGGAAAGTTCATTACGAAAATTCAGTGGAAAAAACATCAACAGATTAGGTCTATTTCGGATGTCTTCAAAGGCTGCACCTGGTTCAGTGGCAGGCAATAGTGCAAAAACATCGCCAGAGCTCGTTTCTTAAGTAGAGGGGGAGAAACTTGACATCCGCTAGTGAAATTTCTCAAATTTAGGATTTCTAATTCAGGAAAAAGACAACACTGCGGTTTGACATACCTCCAAAAACGATGCAGCTCATGCGAAACTGGCTCCCGCTCCAGAAATCTTCCCTCCCCGAGCAGAGGTGACTGCACAACTGCTTCCTCAAAAAAAAAAAAAAAAAAAAAATTGTGAATTAGTTATGAGAAATTCCAAATGTTAAAAATTTTCACCACAGCGTGTTTTTCCTCCGCAACACGCTGCGTTACATTTTAGCAGAGTAATGGCGTAATGAGTCATGAATTTGCCAAGGTTTACTCAGTCCGTGCAAGCTCTCCGTTCCTGCCTTGCACACGGGGTTTGTGTTGCGGTTCCTCCTGTGGAAATTTTCGTCCGCCATATACAAGGACAGATTCCGAAATTGCAGCGCCGGCCTGTATATTAGCCTACATGAAAAAAAAAAAGAAAAAGAAAAAAAAAAGTCTGGGAAGAAGAGAGCAAAAAGAGGTTGGCCGACCATAAAGTTACACAGGGAAAAAGAGACTGGAAATTACGCAGAGGGGAAAATTCTCATGTGAACTGAGAACATTATAACATCAGGCTCTGTTGTAGGACTACAAAATGTGCTGCTGAGACGTTAGGTTTTATTTCCATATTCAGATAATAATGTTTAGTACTGTTTGGCACAAGGGCGGTTTCTGTGTAAAATTACCATAGTCTCCTCGTCAGGTAGATGTTCCGATTTGGCAAGTGTTTCCTAATGTTTTAATTATTCCTGATTTAAAAGGAATCGTTGCAACATCGATGCGCTGTTTGTTGCAAACTTGATCAAGACTATTTTTTCAATGTGCGCAAAAAACTAACAAAATTACAGCTCGCTAACTGCAGCATTCTCCAAATGTTTAAGGTTACTTGTGTAAAACAAGGCTTTGGTTGGCCAACACATTTTGATTTCAAAACCCCACTCTGAGAATTAACAGTATTTTTTTTCTTTTTTAAAATAGTTTTTATTTCTAAATCGAAAGTTTTGTATCAGGATGTTTAAGGAAACAACTCGTGCTTGTTAAGTAATAGTAATCACAATATCCAATACATTTTATATTCAAGTATAGGTTATGTATGAGAGGGTGGAATAATTTTGAGAGAAAAAAAACTGTAATGTAAATATGCTATAACAATAATTATAACAACAATAATAATACTAGTATGATGTGCCATATTCTGCTTTATTGTGCAGATATGTTACAGTGTAATCCATATTTTAAGGATCATAATATATCTGTCATGGCAGCAGTTCCTTGAAAAGAAACAGCATTAGTCTGCACTAACATAAATACAGAGGACATCAAGGCTATTTTGTGCTTCAAGCCTTATGTTGAATGTGCTACTGAATCCTCATTCATACATTGCCGAGGACAAGGTTGACTTCACGGGTAAGAGGTACTCACATTTCTTTTTTTTCCTTTTCTTTTTAAGAGTTATCTAATGTTGCCTATTCAGAAACCTCTGCAAACCCCATTATAAGGGATTTTCAGTCATCTGAAGAATCAATAGCTTTTTAATTACCCAAATAATTATTTAATATAATATAATTAATTACATAATCAGTCAAATAAGTAGTAATTAATTGCTAGGCTATGGTTTATGTGCAGAACATACGTAAAGTTCATTAATTTTATGTAAAATCCACAATGATACATTAACTACAAGTGTAAAACATTAATTCAGTTTTGAAGAAGGCATTCATGAGGCTGAAACAAAGCAGAAGAAGTGGACTAGTCTGATGAACAGGTTTTTAGGGCAATCATAGTCATACTAAATGCAAACCTTTCGGCACATCAGCATTCCTTTAGTGAGTCTTGGTGGAGGTAACATCATGTCGATGCCTCTCTGTCTTGGGGAACTTGAATGAATGCAGCAAATTATGGACAAATTTTGGAAGAACTTGCTGTTGTTTGGAAGAGATCTGTAACTTTAACTTTTCCTACCAAGACAACAATCCTAAGCATGAAGCCACAGCTACACGGGAACAACTAAACACAGCAATCTTAATGTCTTGGTTTGGCCAAATGTAGACCTCAACCAATAAAGAATTTGAGGCGGGTTGTCTGAAATTACTGTTGAGCTACAATCAGCCCCATGTGCAACCACATAGAGTTAAGGGGGAACACTGCAGATTGTTCAGAGGTAAAAAGCTGAAACAGACCAACCAAGACTTAAGGCCAGAAGCTTTGTCAGTAAATGGTGCCTCTGCTAATGGTTGATTTGAAGGGTGCTATGTTTAATATTTGTCTAATAAATTTTTTTCTGTTACCCATGTCAAAAACTTGTATTCTCTGATTTGATTTTTTTTTTTTTTTTTTTTTATATGTGCATTTTGAATTTAATGTTGCCAACATGTTTCTGAAAAGGCTCATACTGGGGAAATAAAACAATAGATAAGTTGCATAATTCTAAAAACAAAAACTCTTGGTGGAACATCTCACAACTAATTAGATTATTTGACAACAGCACAATCTCATGACTGGGTATAAAAAGATCATCCCAGAAAGGCTTTCAGAAATGGGGAAGGCTGCAAAGAATTTGGGGATATGATCATGTATGGTACATAAGATCATTAAAAGACTCAGAGAATCCAGATAAATCTCTGTACACAAGGGACAAAATCCAATTTTGAATGGCACTGCACTAAAAACAGACACAATTCTATAGTTGAAATTATTGCATTGCATCCGTAACATCAAAAAACATTGTCAGTGAACATGGTTCATTGCTGCATACACAGTTGCAAGTTAAACTCCAAAATTAAAACATATTTAAACAAGATTCAGAAAGACTGCCACCTTCACTGGATTTGAGCTCATTAAATGTGGTCAGAGGCAAAATGGAAAACTATCCTATGGTCTGACAAGTCAAAATTTTAGGGTCTTGTTGGGAATCATCGAGTCAAGAGACCATCTGGCTTGTTATCAGCGGACAGTTCAAAAGCCAGCATCTGTGATGGTATGGAGGTACAGTGCACATAACATGGGTAGCTTGCACATGTCTGAAGATACCATTAATACTATGCTATATATACTTCTATATATAGAGAGGTTTCGGATCAACATGCTGCCATCCAGAAGATGTCTTTTTTAGAGAAGGCACTGCTTATTTCAGCAAGACAGTGAAATCAAAATCAATATGGCCTATTTTTCAAAAGTCAATCAAATTTATCAGCTTCAACATTTGATATGTTATCTTTGTATTATTTTTAGCTTTTGTTTACATTTTAAACAGTGTTCCAACGTTTTCTGGAATCAGGATTGATGTAATCAGAAATGTGTAACTGATACTACAATTTATTGCATCAGTGATAGACAGTGAAATCTTTATGATCTGCACTCAGTGTTTTGACTTTTACCATGTGAGAACCATATACTCTCCCTTTGTATGCTGCATTTATTTACTCTGTCCAGCAGAGAGCACCATCATTCCAATTAATTTTACTTCTAATGCTCCTATGCAGTGGCCAGAGAGTACACTGCATCTGTACATTAGAACCTGCTCCCAATCTGCTCTGTGTCTCCCTCTGCTGTTAAGGTTTGTTCTGTCTCATGTCATCAGTTTCAGATCTCCCACCTCTGTAATCTGTTCTTCTGCCTCCACTGCATACTGTGATTTCTGGCCCTGATAGTTCTCTCATTAGTTTAGGCACTTCTTCATGCAGGAAAGCTCATCATTCATTGTCAGAGCATTGTGGGGATTTTAGGTGGTGCTATTAAATAAACAAGAGCATAGCAAGTATGTTATGTAAATAGCAAGTGTTTCCAAGTCTGACTGGAAAAGCAGGCATTGAATTTCCGAGGTGATTGAATATAGTTATTCAGCTCAATAGTTGACTATTTGTGTTGAAGATTTCCTAGTGACACACTCAGTTGTGTATTAAATAACTATTGTGTTGTAACAAGAGGTTTCTTACTTCTTCCACAGTGATGACAACAAAGGTCTGTTCAACTAGAAGAATGGATGTTTCAGGTAGTGGGGGGGTGAATAAAACTCTTATTCAAAGCACCGGAAAACATACTGAATAGTGAGGAAGCAGTTTTTGCTGCTCAAACATTTGGCAGCTCAGAAATTTGGGAACAAACCTGCTGTAACGAGCGCTCTTTCCTCAATATTACAAAGCACACTCCATCTTTCCTCTATCGGTTTTCATAGTTCAAGGTTGGCCTGGCCTTCTCTCAACCTAGTTTTTGAAAAATATTCAGGTGAGAGTTGCTGACAACAAGGATGCTATTTTTTCCTCAGTGACCCACTTGGGCTTGAGAGCCGTCAAACCTTTGCTGCGCGCTCAAGAGCTATAGGCATACGAAAATTAGAAGACAGTTCCCACCACACTGTTGTTGCTACAATCTAAGTCTTCCAAAATCTGACAAAAATAACATTTATAAAGAGAAAAACAACTTGCTGAAAGGTACCTCTGTGCTATGGAAAGAAGTGCAGAAAGATTCAGAACTAAAGAATAAGTTGTCATTTTAGTACACAGAAGTGTGTCTGAAGCTGACTTTATTTAAAATACTTTGCATTCAATGTTTTCTTCTGTAAAGCATCTGAAAACCTCTCAATGACTTGTAAAGTAAAACTGTTCAAATAGATGCTTTGTAATTCACATGCTGCCTCAGTTTATGATTTTATGATTCTTACTGTTACTGTAACAGAAAGGTTTAGCATGTCATAGACAAACATTTCAGTTGTTTTGTATTAAAATGAAAGTATAAATTCATACTTTTCTAGAAATTCAGTGTGTCCAGTGTGAGTGTTTCAAAACCAAATCAATCATATAGACACACGTTTAAATATTTAAACTAGAAATATACATCAAAAGGCAAGGCAGAGCAAGGATACACCTGCACCCATACTGCATATTTTCTCATGGATATGTCGACATGCATGTGCAAATACAGCAGACGGCCTCTTTTAAGCCATAGCACAGAATGACGACAGTGCTGATTTAAACAAAGCATGTTAGAAACAGTAGCACTAGTGTGATCGGTAAACAGAATGATACAATCTCTGAACAATATCTGTTGTCAGTTAAAATGTCAAGTACCTCAGTGTAACTAGCCATTACAGTGCAACGGTTCATACTGTTGGTAATGGAAAACAGTAGTTGTTAGTCAACCACAAACAAGCAAAAGCAGGTAAGAATCCTGGCTGTTGTTTGCTATTTTGCCACTGGTAATTGCAGGTTTTTGTCAAAGGCCAATCAAAGGCCTCTTGTTTCCATGCACAGTGTGTTATTTAGGATTAGGGAACCGGTTCACTTCTGATGGTCGGACCAAGTCAAAATAGACCATAAACCACATATAAAAAACAAGCTATACTTGGAACAGTTAGATGTTTTGGAAAGATATGCTTGTTTGCAATCTTACAGTAAATTGAGACTAATGAGAGAATCATCATACTGTGTATTTCACTTAACTGTTACCAATATTTAGACATTATTTTAGGTGTGTTTAGCATAACTATGTATATAAATACTAAGTAGCAACTTCTTAGCTTTTTGGAGATTTCAGCTGCTCCATCTTCATCAGTGGTTTGTGGTGAAGGGAAAACAGAAAAATACACCTTCTCACACACAGTACACTGCTTGGATGTAGATTCTATGAGATTGTATTACACAGGTCATTACAGGTCCTATTACATGATTTTGGCAAATGATTTTCATGACATGCAAAGCCGTTAATGATTATTAAAGTAGTAACATTACTACACTCCTCTGTGTAGGTTTTGAGTACAGCTAAATGTAGATTTGAAAAAGTAAACTTGATAATTGCGCACTCTGTTGATTATAAAATTGAAGGTGATGATTATGTGATATGTCTACTATATCATGTACTATAAGAAATCAGCACAATTGCAGTATATAAAAGTATGCACTCCTATCTGTACTTTTAACTTATATTTGTGATTTTAACTTGATTGTGTTAGTTTCACTCACAGTCAAATTGGGCTATTTTGACTTATTATGACTATTTCTCTTATACTCATTTTTTTAAACAAAAACTGATTCCTTGTGAGCAGCACTTATTACTGCTTATTTACAAATGATCATCTTCATTCAACCTCAACCTGCAGGTAATCAGAGGTTCCAGGCTGTTTTGTTTTTTTATATGCAATTTCAAATCATCACAAGAGCACACAGCAAAAAAAGACCACAATTGCTTTAATGCCATCTCTACACTTTATGCACATTGTGAGCACCTGATTAGGCAAAGAGAAGTGAGTAATGTAACTATAGTTATGATGGGGCAGTATGAAATGACTAAACCTGCTTTCGTATGCACTAGTAATCAAGAAAGGTTGAAGGAAGAAGCTAAGAATAAATCATACAGTGATTGTGCAGTAAACCTCTGCTGCCCACGATGACAAAATGCGTCTGATTACAGCAATGCCCTTTCCAAAGCTAATTATAGTTATACACTTTCTGTACTTAGATGTTGTTTTTATGTTTGGTAACTGTACAGTCAAGGCTTCAATCTAAAATCATCACCAAGGAACTGAAACTATATGAGCATGCATGCGGTGTATTTACAATTTTCACTGAACCTGGCTCTGCTCAAAGTGGCAATCATGAAAGAGAATATTTTAACAAGGTAATCAAAGTTGTCAGTGAAACAAAATAATGTACTTATTTTATATATAGTAACACTACATGTTTTATAAAAGCTTGTGCCGAACATCTTGGTAGGTTTGATGAAATTTAAAGAATTACAACATGATGTCTAATTTGCAATTTATGTTATGTCAAATGATTCCATCACTTTGTCACTTGGATATGATTATTATTCACTTTTTTCTTCCATTTGATAAACAAGGAATCAAAGGCATGTTTGATCTTTTCTTTCTGTACAGCTTTATTAAACAGTACATTTCAAGCATTTATTAAATGTAGAAGACCCACTTCTTTTTGGTACTGGCTTGATATTATCCACAGCAATATACATAAAATATAGTGCACTTTCTCTACCAACCTGTTAACGTTTTTCTGCTACACTTGATTTCACCTTATCACAAAAGTGGTTCAGCACTCAGTATCTGCAGCTGACTGTGAGTTCAAAATTACATATATGGAGTCAGGTCATCCTGTTCCATTCTTTATCTGTCTTTTATTCCCCCTTTCTCTCTGGCTTTCTGTGCCAAAGTCATTCTTTGGCCATCTGGCTGTCCTCCAGAACTGATTCATCTTAAAAACAAACCCTGCTCTTGTCCCTCAGGTGAAAGATAAAAATGGAAAATGAAGCTCTTTGAACAAACACATTTGAGCACCACTAGAACTAGCGATTTAACGTTGAAAGAGGTTCTCAGAAGACTTTGTTTTCTGAGCCTAAAAAGGTTTTCAAAGATGTGATGATGAGACTGAGACAACTACAAACAGCCAAACATAAATCTTCAGTCCTGTACAATGATATACAGTTTAGCTGTATTCCTTCTTGGCTCCGAACACTGCTGACACCCCTCTCCACATTGCTGAGTGAATTACCAGCTAAATTAAGAACATACACTGATAGATAAATTGAATTTAGTTTTATTGAAAACAGTGACAATGACCTAAATGCACCATCTGTCATAACTTGAATGAACGAACAAAACCAGGAAGCCAGCCAAGTCAGAGAGACAGATTACAAAGCACCCCAAGTATGAAGGAAAACAAAAAGATTTTTCCATCTGCAGATGGAGGAGTACACTTGCCAGAAATTACAAATGGTGACAAATTTTCTCAAAGGGGCAGATGGCTTCTTAAAAAGTTGAGAAAAAATACAACTGTACAATAAATGACCCTCTGTTTGTGTTGTTATAAGCAAAGGTTACATGATTGGAGTTACCATATGTTTTGGGTCTACTTCTGTGACCCAAGTTGGACATATACTACTCACAAAAAGTTAGGGATATTCGGCTTTCGGGTGAAATTTCAGGATGAACCTAAAATGCACTATAACCTTT
>JAUMHL010000004.1:9271971-9301851 GCA_032362345.1 Sandelia bainsii
TTATTGTCAATGTCTGTACTGTCCTAGAAGAGCCACAAAAGACCAGAAGCAAATTCCTTGTATGTGCTAGCATACTTAAAGATATAGCGAATAAAGCTGATTCTGATTCTGATTCTGATTCTGATAAAGGAACAGTAATAAGTGTTTTAGAGAAAGATATTTCAGACAGACATAAGTTTTCTTAGACTTGTGGTTTTCTGCAACGATTTGTACTACTTAGAAGGCTTTCATATCCTTTGTTTCTCCAAGACATGACATAAACATTTCCCAAAACTCAATCCACAATTATGACAAAACTGAGATTTCCCATAATGTTTCATGAATTTATAAAAAATTAATACATCAACCTGTGTTTCTTCTCCTGTTCATTCGAATGATTTATACCATTTAGCAGCTTTACTCGTGCACATATCATCTAAATCTTTTTACTTAAGCTGTCAAGCCAGAAGGGAGTAGAATGAAGGATCATGTTGCCAGTCGTTGCCTGTTTTCTAATTTTATATCAGAAAATAAAATGAGGAGTTTCCTGACATGTGTCCTGAGGGATCAAGACCTGGTTGCTAAGAGACTAATGGAAAGTCAGAGCCTAAAGAAATGGCAAGAGTGAGTCACTAAGCTGAAAAAACAGTGTGTGTTTGTGTGTGTGTGTGTGTGTGTGTGTGTGTATGTGCATTAAGAGAAATTCAAAGAGGAAATGATGCACAAATGTATCCCTGTTGTTTCATGCAAACATCAACATCATATGGGCATCATATGCAACACATGACTCCATTTATCTTTAGTACCAGCCCTTAATGGCTGTTTTGATTAGCGCAGTTTCATTTGTATATGCTGTAGCTAAGTTCCTCTGGAACTTTAATGAGTTTATTGGACATGTTTCTTGAAACAAAGTCAGTGTTATTGCACATCCACATCTGTCCAACATGTCTTTGAGAATGACTCATGGACCACAGAAATTAAAAGCATGAGCAGCATTTAAAACACATCACTTGGCCAGTGAGTCTGGAATCATGCAGATTCTAATTATTTCAGGGAAACTAAAATACTGGGCAAACCTTTAAAAAGTATTGTTAGGGGTCTACCACACCCTGAATAAGACATTTACTCATAAACTGAAAAAAGAATATCCCAAACTTTCGTCAAAAGTATTTTTGTAACTTTGTCTTAACAGAAATTCTATTAGTGTGCTTTGAGCTAAATGCTAAACTCAGCATGGTAACAGCTCCACACTGACAATGCTAACATGCTGATATTAAGTAAGGATAAAGTTTACTATTATCTCCATCATTGTTTAGCTTATTATCATGCTGACATCTGCTCATTAGCATAAACTCCAAAATACAGTTGAGGCTGTTATTAGTTGTGCAGGTATTTATAAACCAAGTTTGGACAAATTTAAATTTTGACATGATGACAGTTATTAAGGGGCAACTCAGGAAATGATCAGCATCAGAAGGACTCTTCCTCTTGGGACTATGAATGATTATATAGCTCAGTCTTAAAAAAAAGTGGCAGACTGATGTTACCATATTGTATGCAAGAAGTCTGGTTCAAAATGCTAAAATCTGCTGGTCATTTGCTGGTTCTAGATTATTTTTTAAGTTGTTTTTTATCATTGTATATTGTATCTCTATACACTTTATAAACTACTTTTTAGGAATTAGATAAATAGATTGTTGACATTAGATAAGAAGATCAATGACGGTCTCACATCTATATGCTATGAAGCTACCATTAGCATAAAAACAGGAAATTGGGGGGAAAGCTAGTGTGGATCTATCCAAAGGTTCAAAATATCATCTTCTAGCATCTCAATAACTCACCAGTCATATTCCTTTTATATCCTATTTGTTTAGCCCATATAAAAAACCAAATTGTAAAGTTTGAGTTTTAGGGGAAGTATGTGTTAGAATTTTTACTTAGCTGATCCAGTGACTTCCTGGAATTACAGTGGAAAGATGAAATAATGGCAATGGTGTTTGCAGTTTCCTGGTTTTCTGCATTAACAAACTTGAAAAGCTTCACTCCATGATAGGCTATGATTTCTGACATGTTTGTGAACAAATTCCAGGATTACTGTAAATACAGGATAAACAGTTCAACACAGAACACTGATATATAGAATATCAAACAATATGTGTGATAATGCCACAGATAGCTGGCAGGCCTCAGTGTCTATAATTTTTCTGGAAGTTGAGTCATGGCAACCGGACTTCCTTCCCGTCCTACTTGCTCTTCCTTAATAAGAAGAAAATCCAGTTGCCATGACTCAACTTCCAGATAACTTCACCTGGATGACTGAGAATCTTCATAGACAGATAGATACATAGATATAATTTTGTTATGCAATATACGCTGGACATTCAACATATTTATTGACCTGGAACTCATGGAAAAGTTACTTCCTTCCAGAAACAAAGCCCTCTGGTACTACACTGTCGGTAAGTCAGATCATTATGTTCCTGCTAGGTTTAGTAGTAAAAGTGCAACCAAGTGTGATTCTTTACATGTTTGCATTTTTAACAACCCTACAGGAAGTGTGAAATGTTACAGTACACAAAAAAGCTATTCCGTTTTGGAGATATATTTTCTTTTAAGGTTGTTTTTATGGCTAAGGTTTGTTTACACAGTAAGATTTCCATAATCTGAACGATGGCAACAAGGAACTGTACGGCAGGGATAAACCCATTTACCCAGCTGGACACTGCCAAACAGACTGATCCTTGTCTGCTTATTTCCATATAACCAAAGTTCTTCATGTAAGGAGTGGAACTTCTGCCGCTCCTCACAATAGCAGCTTTGCCTCCCCTTTAATAACTATATTTTAACCACTGTGGTAAAAAGGTTACTTAGTTAGGATTATTTCTGTTGCTCAGAAGCCTGAAATAGCACCATGCAGCTTCCATAGTCTTGAAGTGCTGATTTACAGTATTATTTCCACTGTCCTTTCTCTTTTACACCGAACCCTTCCTTTCTTAGTCTATTTTTATATGAAGTATATCATTTATTTTTAACTGGCAGCTTATAAATGAACCATTAAAGAATTAGTGGTCTGCAATCACAGGATGTGGCCTAAAGCCTACAGTGAACAGCTGTATGACAGTGCCACTCCTCAACCAAACCCACCCACCACTGTGAGTGATGAGACAAACAGGAAGAGGAGAAACAACAAGTCATTCTTATGTTAGACAATTTTTTCTGCCTCAACAAATCCATAACTCTTTGTAGCCTGTGTTTCCACTTAGAGGTTACACCCCTCCCTTGTCTCATGGAAATGCTTGCTAATACATTAACCATAAAAGACTTACAAGGGTGATGAAATAATATATAAGGATTGCCGCTGTGAGTTTGTTTTGCAAGTAGTAACCAGTCAGAAACTGCTTATTGCAGCAATGATATGTGGCCAAGCTCCTTCAGTGTGTTTTTCCATACTCTTGTGCCAGTCATAGACACATAAACACATGGCATCGTCCAGTTATGGCTTTTCAATAGATCCTTCTAGGAAAGAGCCTTCTAGAAAAAGTAGGAATGTCTTGAAATCTGAACTAAGAGCACTTATGTAGCTCTAAAAATCCACTATGTGGATATAAATGCATAAATGAACAATATGTTTATTTGACCAATAGATACAAGTGGCTTGATATGTGATCATATTTATATGACTTATGTGATAATATGATTAGGAGGGAATAGAAGATCATAGTACAGAAATAGTAAAAGTATTGATATCATCATGCTAGTATTGATCTGATACCGATACCAACATTGGTACTAATAGTATCAATATTTAGATCGATCCTTCCACCCCCGCCCAGTAGTGGTCCCCAGCTGGCAGCCACCTTTGAAAACTAGCTGGGGATCCCAAATATATAATATTACAATTTTTTAAAACTGAAACTGTTACTTCATCATTATTAGTATTGTTATTAAAAACTACACAAATACAGAGTACTTGAGCCTTTGCTTTCTTTTTCCGGCCTCCTGCATTAACTTGCACAGATTTGGCTGACACATAAATCCTCAGGGAGATCCATTTTGCAGATGTATGACACACTGCCAAGATGGAAACTGCTGAAAACCCCTTTAGCTGATCCAATGTAATCAGTCACCACATTCTTAGTGATGGCAGATAAACTTGATACAGCGAAGTTCAGGCTGATGCCTGCTATCCAAATATCTCTCCCACTGAGGAGGAGATTTTTGTATTTGTGGATGAGATCTGATGCCAATTTGGCAAACTGCATTTTATGTAATGGTGTTTATATCCCAATCTTCTGCAAATACATTTTGTTTTCTTTTCCATGTGGCTGCCCCAAATATGTTTCTAACTTTTAAGTCATTTATTTGTGTTTTTCTGTAAGGAGGAATAAAAATACAAATTTTTTGTGCCATTTATCAGGCTTGTGTTTTTTGTTTATTTGGTATCCTATTTGATGCTTACATACATCTCTATGAATGTTATGAAATCTAAAATTATATAAAATATATCGTAACAACCAAAAGCGTACACACACACACACACACAATCTTTCCTTCTTTAAGCAGAATGAAACACTGGCAGCACTGTCCCTGATGTATTTGCAACACATAAACAACTAATAAATCACAAGACAAGAAATGGAAAGCTGTAAGATTGTCTGGTTAGTGTTGAGTTGTTGTATAACCATTTGACTGCAAAAGAAAAATGGAAAGTGGATAAATCATTTAGCTATGGCAAACACCCGCACATGCAACTCAGTACACCTAATCCATGTGTAAACCTTGTATTGATTAGTCCATGTGCGCTATGCTTGTATGTGTGTTTGGACATAGTTGTTTGTGTGTGTGTCTGTTCAGTCAAAAAAATGGCTTTGTTTCTTTGACTCAAAAAGGTGCAAAGTATTATGGCCAGAGATGCATAAAGCACACAAACTCAATGCTCAAGTAAAAGTGCAAGTACTTGACCAGAGAAATACTCCACTGCAGGTAGAAGTCCTTTTAATTTTTCTACTGAAGTGAAAGTGCTCAAGTACAGCCTCTAAAAGTACTTTACTAAGAAAAGAATATATTTTAAACAATGTACAATTTGATGATGTTGACAAATGTAGAAGTTAAGTCCAGATTTGTTTAACAAATTCTCAAAGGTGAAAACGATGAGCTGGGACTGTTACCTACAGGCTTGTTGAACAAGGTGGGGCTGTTTTTGACCAACTTATATAGTGACAGGGGGTTAATCCAGAAATGATACATCAACATTTAATTAATATTTAATGATTTTTATAAGAATCTAATCCTGCAAAAAGTAACTAGTAACTAATGATGCTAAAATTAAGTGAAGTAAAATATTTTCCTCTGATTTGTAATGAAGTAAAAGTAAAAGTAATATAAAATGGAAATACTCAAGCAAAGTACAAGTACTTCAGAATTGTACTTAAGTACAGTACTTGAGTAAATGTTCTTAGTTACTTACCACCTCTGGTTATGCCATACTCTTAATGGAAGTAAGCAGGTGATTTACTTTTATTTGTCATTTTAAGAGAAAGATGATTTTCTTGTAATAGCCCTGATGAAACCAGGTGTGCTTGGCTTGATGTGTTCAAACATGACAACAATTATTATCTAGTTGTGATCAGTGTTGCCAAATCTGTGGAGGTGTGCATGTGTCTGTACGGGAGGGGGAGGAGGGGGGCGCGTCCCGGCTCAGGCAGGCACAGTAACAGAGGAAACGGGGTTGTAGACAGATCCTGGCTGGAAAAGAACCAGCTATCACGTTTCACTTTATTGTGGAGAGAATCATGAGGTGTAGCAGGTACAGGTAGCAAAGAAAACGAGCTCAAAAAGCAACTGATGACATTTGGGGGGGGGCTCTGTTTATGAGGCAACGACAATATGCATTTAATGTCATAGCAGAAAAAGCATAATTACTAACTTACTAACTCGCTGTCACCACAACATTAAATATGACAAATTAGTTTGGTTGTACAATAACAAGACCCTGAAAGCGCATAGATGCAAAAACTATAGCAAAAACACTTGGCTAATGTTGAACCAGAAAGTTGGTCCATAAACTGAAATAAATGTTTACAACAACAACAGTTTAGGAAATAACATTTGCCGTGTTTGTCTTGTATAAATTGTTTGAAATGTGATTCAAATGTGACATATGATTGTCTGACCAGTTGTGTATCTTCTAGTGTATAGTCGGACCTTATATCAGAGGTGTTAACGTGTTCTTAGAATGTAATGTTACGATACTTTACTGTTAGGATGGCCTAACCAGAACCATACGCATCAAGTGGTAATAAATGTCCATGGTGCATTAAAAATATAAGGGAGATCAATCAGATTAATCTAAAGTTTGAAATAGTGGGATGGTGCTTGTAATGCTGTAGTGACTAAGTGCATGAATGTTGCCTGAATATATCTATTCAGGCAAGTCAACTGATGATCAGATGATCTGAGTGGCACAAATTATTTTAGCCTGAATCTACAGTTTGAGTTCCATTTAAGGGCAAATATTTAACATAAACACTTTCTGCACTGTTGCAAGCCGCAATAACAGGACAAAATATGTGCTCAAGTTTCCATCTCATCTTCCACTTGACTATAAATTAAACCAGCAGCTAAATACAGCGCAATGTGGAAAAATTACAGATTACTGCTTCAGTAATTCATCTTACAGCTACTATCCAAACTGTCCAAACTCTTCCCTTCAATCTGACCCAGCCTCTCTGTATGTTCCAAGTCATGACCTTAAGATAATCCAGAGCCACGTGGCAGCAGAGAAGAGATGAGTAGTTTGAACTTATCTAACAAGGTTCAAATGTGTCCAGCACGGGCTGTCAAATACAGTGGTAAACAAAGCTGGGTCATGTAGTATGGTACAGTAGTAAACGGAATCGAAGATGACAGATGCTGATGTTTCCTCACATTACAGCTGGATGGACCTTAACCAAACAGCCCTAGATTCACAACAATATAATTCACAAAAAAATAACTGAGAAAAGAGAGAAAGATGAAGTGTCAATTGTTATTCTTATTGCTGTCTTCTCCATGAATAAAACCTTGTTTCTCTATCCTGTGATTACAGAATCTTCTACACAAACTCCCATCTGTCCTCTGGCGCATGCCCTTGCCTTTTTTTTTCACTTTAACAAACTCCTCCAGGCAGGGATTTATGATCCTGTCTTACATCATTATCAATGACGGGTTTAAATGTAAAGAATGTGAGTATTTAAGATCATCGCCCCTGGCTGATTCAGATGATGAGGTGTTGACGTTGTTGAGGATGTTGTTTCTATTTTCACCAATGCATGAAATCAGCAAACCAAGGGGAAAATTACACACTTGTCATTTTCTGTGCTTCACTTCTTTGAGATATGCAGAGAAGACAGTGTTCAGCTCCAGCCAAGTTCATGGTCACATGAAATGATGTGAGCGTCATCTTTTCACAGTCAATGGATCTTCATTCCTACAATTATGCCTAACATTTTTTCCAGTTTTTCAAGCCTACTGGGCATTTTTCCACATAAAAAGGGAGACTGTGCTTCTAAAAATGTCTCTGTCCTGTTTATTTTTACACACTTTAAGAAAACTAACTGAATGAGCAAAGTATATTTTCTGTGGATTTGTGTTACCAACATTAAAATGACTGGATGAATGAGAAACTAGAAACTATGTCACTCAATGAAAAGTGAAAAACAGTTTCTTCCTCAGTTACAGCAAGTATTGTTTATTCCTTTCTATTGGCTATTTAATAATATCTGTGAGGAAATATGTGAACCAGTTTGTGAGTCAAGCCAGATTTTGGAACAATGTATTAGCCATATCGTGGTGACTTCATGAGCTTGATTCATTTCCTCTGTTTCACTTCCCCGCTTTGCATTACGTACGCGTTCACTAATGTCAGCCCACCACAGAGTGGCTCATTAATGTGAATCAAGACACATAATCAACAATGCAAGGAAAGAGTGCCATAACTAGCAAAGAGTGCACATCTGTAGTTGCCATCAGCGGTCTGCAAGCAGTCCAGGGAAGTCTGTAGTACTTCACACAGGAAAAGTATCATCCAAGAATAAATTGAAATAGCAGATGCATATTATGTTAATAGAAATTCAATTCCCAATGTATTTCTGCAATACAAATACACTAGGTTTAGCAAACATCAAAATATCACTGACGTCATTAAGATTCATCATCTGAAAACCAGTCAATTCAGTTAAGAGATGTCTAATAGGTGATGAGGGAATTTTACTAGATAAATACAAATCTGACTGTGTGGTGGCAGTAGAGGAAAAGTCAAGAGGTCAGCAAACTCAGTAGTTTGATCAGACATCCTCTGAGCATCAGTCATTTATATACACATTTCAATGTGAAGCCACTCAACAGTTTGAACCAGTTTAAAAGTTCAGACTGAACCAAAGTGGAAGACCAACCGCTAGAGCTGTGACACTAGTTTAGTTAAAAACGCACAGAACTCCTCACCAGTCAAGAGAAATAAACATATTTTATATATTAGATGTTATCAAAACTTACTGGAACAATAGTGGCATCACTAAACCTAAACTGTGTGCCTCACTTAGCATCACTGCTAATATTTCCTTCTTATCTAATTATACATGCAAAACAAGGGCGCTGTTGTTGTCTATCTCTGCTTACTTGAACAACTATTGCCACTGAAATGTGCACTGTTAATGTCTAATGTCAATCTGCAGGGTACTGTACTGAAGTTAGTTAATTAGCTGAAACCCAACAGCTTAAAACCTATCTGTCAATGTAATTTTAGTCAGTTTAGATGCCAATGTGGGCATCACTATTCACTTCCACTGTTAACAAGATGTCTGGCCATAGATCATAAGATACAGCTTCCAACTCAAGTTTTTCAACTTTGTCCCCAGCAGCTTCTATCTGGTATAATGATATTATTTGTAAAGAGAATATTTCCCCAAATACTTTTTTTTACTTTATTTTAATAATAAACAATGACTAAAATTTTTTTTATATTATTTGTGACTCCAAAACAGGATATATAATGTCATTTGAACATAAAGTTGTGGGAAAATGGTCTTTGTGGATCAAACAAACACTGACTTTTTAGGAAATAAAAGTGCACATCAGTCATTGGTGTTGAAGCCAGTAGTTTCATATGACCATCATGTGACAACACTGACTTCAGTATTTTCACTTTTTGCTTAGGTATTAGAATGAGGAGGACAGTCTCTTTGTTTCTGTAAATTAGTTAGATAGGTAATGGAACATAGACATTGTCCTAAACTAGCAATAGTCACATACATCCTTGCTAAATAAATAACATTTTCTATTCTATTAATAAAACAAGCTTAGTTAAGTATAACTAAATCATATTATAGTCTCCCTAAAGGACAGAATGATGGCTGACAGCATTTGAGAGAATTAATGAAAAGAAGTTGCCCAAAACTGTGAAATGCAAAATAATACTGACATGAAAGCAGGCTTAGTAAACTTAGTGTTTATTGGCCAGTAATCTGATGAGGTTTAGTGGGTTTTTGGTTAATTGCAATCCTATTAGTGAAGTGCATTATTTGAGCTTAGTGTAACTGCACTTACAACATTCATCATTTTAAGTGTTTTGCAGTGGAAATCTCACCTGCTTGTTCTCCTCCCTTCTCTTGTTGTTAAGTGTTTTGCTTCCACACACACACACACACTGCCTCCATTCTTCACTTCAATGGGCCCTCCAGTGGGGTTTATGTCAAAACAGCTAAAAAATGAGACAAAAAAAACTTTAAGGAGTAACTGGAAACATCCTAACGTGTGGGGAATAATGGTCAACCAGAAAATATGTCTACTTTGTATTAACATAAAATAAAATCTTTTCTCCAGAAAGGATTAAGATGTAAACAGACAACATGAGCAAACAAAAAGGCCAGATCCTCTTGTGCCTTTCCAGTGTCTCTGTCTTAAATGTCATTGAACCTTGTGAATTGAAGTGAAACATGCAAGTGAAAACACCAGTCACACGATTTAAAAATGCACGTATGGATTCAGTTGCAGCCAGAAAAAAACACATCTTACCTGATGCCTCGTCATTCGTGTTTTTCCACTTCTGGTTGGCCTTTCAGAAGGTTACTTTGATTTTACAGCTCATCCTCTACTGCTCAAAAATAAAGTGTTACATAGTGTTGATTAGATGCTGCTTCATTATGGAGGAACCATCTGGAGTGATTTCACCTCCAAAACCTCTCCTGGGAAGATAACTGTGTCCTTGACCTTCAGAAAGAGCAAAAGTGATATATCTTAGGAGGAAGCAATGAAGCGAGCAATGTGTCTGGTCCCAGAAAAAAAAACTGTTATGCAATGAAATAAATGGTTTGGCGATATCAGCTGACAACGCCAACAGAACCCGTATTTAAGCACAGAACACTTTGATTAAGGAGGGAGCAATCTGCCAATCCATGACACCCAAATTGCACTGCACATTCACTTCTTCTGCAGCTTCAGCACAGTCAGGATCGCTGCAAGACAATAAAACACAGGTTTTAAAAGTTTCAAAAGGACCTTAGCATGGCAGGCTTGTGGACATGCACGTAGTGGAAATTGATCAGTTGATGAGTAATTCAATTTTTTAAGCATTTTATAGATGTAGCAGCTGCTTCCTGTCAGCCCAGATGTGCTTGCCTGGATCTCTTGTGGAATGTAGTTGTTTTTTAACAATGAATAAAGTGTTTCCTCATGTTCTCACATACATCTATGCTTATAGTACTGTATATGCAGTACGTGCATAGACAACAAACATGTAGCATGCAAACATGCAGACCTTACATGTGACAGTCGCATGCAATACCATTATGTGACAGCTTTTCACTCAGTATAGATATAGTTAAGAAATGTTTTTGAAACAATACAATATTAAAAAACAATATGAATATGTTTTGTTTAATATAGGAGGATTCTTATCTACTGAGACTATTTGCATGAATGCTATGTACTGTATAAAGCCAGTGGGATAAGTCTGTTTCATTTCACTCTTCCTTCCTGTGTCTCGCTGTTATTAAATTCCCTATCTACCAGCAGCAATGACGACATCTGCATAAGCTACGAAGCTACGTGGTGATGATGGAAAACTGGAGAGAGGTGGGGGTGAGCATGAGGCAGGTAGTGTGCCATGTGCACAATGTTCCACAGTGAAGGTGAGCTCAGCACACTTAGGGATTTCTTGGTTCTTTCGAAGTATTTTACATTTGTGCCAGACTAAGGAAAATCTGGAAATGTGTACATATGAATTGACAGGCTGCTGTTACAAAGGTGCAGCTGCAAAAAAATCAATACACCCTGACGTGATATGAAAATGAAATTAATATATGAGAATCCAGATATAAAAGATGCTCCAGTAAACTTATCCCCTTTCATCTGTCCACAAACACTAAGCTGTGTGGATGAGACTTGAACTACTGAAAATAAAATAGTTGTTTGTGCAGTTCATACAGGTACAACAAACAAACACACAAATCCCTACACATTAAATTGAACTGAGGGGTCCACTGAGTCAGTGGGGGAATCAGGGGAGACATGATGTTGCTTTTGTAAACCTGCCAAGAGTTGAAAGGATAGGCAGATCTTAGATTTAAGGATTAATCAAGGCTTAAGCCCCTTGACTGTTGCACAAATAGAGATAGAGTCAGGAGGGGAAGTAGCAATGAATTCAGCATGACTGCATATTATGGGTCATCTGACTTCATGTTGCTAAAAACAGATATCAAATACACAGTCTGAGAGCTCACTTTTGAGATGGTCATGAGGTCAGCTGATAAAGACATAAAAAAACTGGAATGTTGAATAATAGTTTTAACATCTAGTTAAAAGTTTTGTGTCTTCCTTTGAGCAGGCCTTATTACAGTCGTACAATGTAAAAAAAACTGTTAATTCTTATCCAAGGATTAAACAGGAATGATCTTATACTGTTATGCAGTGTTTACATTAGTTATAATAATCATTCTTTGTGCAACAATTGTTTCCAAAGTCAAAGGTACTAGACAGAGTAAAATGTTGACTCCATTGGAATTTAAATATTTTAACTAATGTTTTAAGGCCTGTGTTGTAATAGACATTGAAATGAATTGCTCTATATTTTGAAATGTACACTTATTTGTTGTCTTGTGATATACATCTGCCCATTAAATATGAAGCTATTGCTGGCGGCTAGTTACATGTATCTTAACATAGCACAAAGACTGGAAGCAGAGGCAAACAAGTGAGTTTAAAAAAATCTGTGAAGCTTGCTAATTAACAAATTATGCTGTCGTCTTTGTTTAATCTGTACAAAAACAGAAATGTAAAAACAATACGTTTTGCTAGCAGTTACTGAATGTGTTAAGGCGATACCTTAAACAGTGTTTGCCCTCTGCTTCCAGTTTCAATGCAAGGCTAAGCTCATGGCCTCCTAGATCTGGCTTTAAACCAATGCACACGCATAGACAACAGTTGTTTTTCCAATAAAATAAAAAAAAGAGAGGAAGCTTTTCTTTTTTTCCCATCGTCAAGCAGACAAGACAACGATATCTTAATAATATCACAAAACATTGAAAAAATATTTTAAATAAAGATAACAGCACTTGTTCTCACGCCATGTCCTGCTGACAAACTTTTACTTGGCTTTGACTGACTTTAGTGTCAGATAAGAGACTGTGACAACGGAGGAAACACTGACAGCCCTATTTGGAATTGAAGGGCACAAGATCTGTGCGGGAAATGCCAGCTGGTGTGTTTTGGGGCTCACGTGACAGCTGAATTTGAAAACAATGACAGACAGCGTGATATGGTTTACACAAACAACAGGGAGGAAGGAAATTTCAACAAAAGGATTTGGTAAGGGAATCCAGCACAAGAGCGGAACCTCCATTGTATGGCATAAAACATGAGTGTTAAAAAATACAAGCGTGGGTTGTGAAGACAAAGAGGCAGTCAACAAGAAGCGAGACGGGGAGGAAACAGGCTGAGAGGAGCAATAGAAAGGTTGATGACAATTCCTTTTGGAAAAAGAAACTCTGTCTGTCAAAACAGATGGCGGCTGGTAAAGAAGATTAGGCGCTGTTACTACTGTCTCCCACACCACTTCAGACTGATCCACCCCCCAAACACAGGCAAACACACACACTCTGCACTCACAGACCTCCGTTTCCTCTCATCCCAGCTCAACAACCCGAGAAAACACTCGACCCTGTGTCACACTCTCGTGCTCATCTCTTCAGAACAACAGCTGGGATCAGGACGAGACGTTCATCCAGCTCCTCAAATACTACTCCACTCTATCTCCAATTAATTCCTCACAATGTATGAAAACAAACACATTTCTCAGTTTGTATGAGAGTGTATATGCTGTCTACAATTAAGGAAACATTTCTTTTATAGTTTTGACCATCATCTCTATTGATTATGACAATGACGTTGCACAATGAGACAAGAAATGCAAACGTTCAGATGATCAACGGGATGTAGCTGCAGTGTTTCAAATAATCTAATTCGGTTTTTCTGGGGATAAAACCAACTCAGTACATCTAAAATAATTCCTCAGTGCACAGAAGGACTATGTGCACACAACTATATGACAGGTTGAAGTCAAACCACGATTCAGTCTGTAATTTGTGATGTTTATTTAAACTTGTCTCTCATCTGACTGCTCTCCTTTTTTCAGATATTAGTGTCGTCACCACCTTCTCAGATCCCAGAAGTTGAGTATAATGGGTGAGTATAATGTTATTATTGTGTAATGAGATAGAATTTCCTTGTATGAGATTTGTTTAAATGTTTGTTTACTTAAAGGAATAGTTTAAGATTTTGGGGAAACACATATTTGCTTTCAGAAATCAAAGAAAGCTAAATACCAGTTTCACGAAAATATGAAGCTAGGGCTAGCCAACAATTAATGAAAAGACTGTAGCTCTGTGGAAGCTGTCAGCTCACTAAAGGGTTAGTTCAACTAATATCTTATGTGTTTAATGAGTACAAAAACTAAAAAAGCATTCACAGATCATAAAAACGCTGTGGACACAAACATCAAGTTCATTATGTGGCAACATAGAAATAGAAATCTACAGGAAACCTGTGCACACAGACTTGTACCTGCTGTTTGACTCCTACAGTCCACCAGAACATAAACTAGGAGTCATTTGGACTCTACACCACAGGGCAGAAGACATCCCCACCTCTGTGGATGCCAAGAATAGGGTTGTGGATACCCAAAGCTGGCCTTGAGTCTCAGCTCTGTCTGTTGTCCTTCTGCTAGATCTGGATGCCGTCTTGTTCAGAGTCAATGGAAAAACTTAGAATTCCTCAATGGGTGGTGTGTCTGAGCAGCTAAAAAGTCTCCCATTTTTGATGCTACTGCTTGATACATCCCCAGGAATATCAAAACCACTTCACACATCCAAAATTGTTAGAATTGTCATTACGTCACATTTGGGGGGGTAATGAGGGGTCATAGTCTAACAATTCTCTACTATTCACACCTTTTCTATTGTCTACCTAATGAGCCTATTCAGGTGAGGTGAGAAATGAAACCAGTCTGGAGCATAAATTTGGATTACCTGACTAACCTTCCCCAGACTGAATAAACTATTTGGATGAGTAGTGAAAGTAAAGAAGTGTATTTCCCCAAAATGTAAATATACAAGTGTTTGGCTTTATACAAGTGGATGTGTTTGTGACATGCATGCACGGACATTATAAGAAAAATCCAGAGACAATACATCTTACTTTATCAGTTGGTTGGTTTATTTATCATTAGCAATGACACCAAATGTACTCTACTGTTTTCACTTGCTATCATAGGAGATGCATTTTCAATTGTAAACAGTGAAAATGATAAAGCATTTCAGAAAAATCCTTACAAGCAGTGTATGACTGGGGAAAAGAGCAGATTGTACCTGCTCTTGCTCACCTATTTTATTTTAACAATACGTCATCTTATAGTTTTGCGTCTCTCATATTTACATAGATACAGCTGGGTCCCACATTCATCACCAGCAGAGACCTATTGGTTTTTTGTTTTTGTTTTTTAAATGTGTTAACACATAGTTTTCTTAAAGAATTATATTTACAACCATAACACCCCCAGCTGCCTGCTGCTGGAGTTTAATACACAGTTAGAATCACTTGCTTAAAATTCATTAAACTACTTACGGTTCTTGAAAATGTACGTTGTAAGTCAACCTTATAGCTCTATGTTGTTTTTTTACTCTTAACAAATAAAGTTAATGCAGAGCTCAAGCTGTTCGTCTTTCCCATAAAAAATTAAAATAATTCAAAAAAACGAACAAACCAAAAATAATACTAAAATAAAAATTTAAAAATATTGCACTTAAAGTTCAGGACCTGTTTGGTGGTTAAGAGGAAAGTGAGAGCTTTAAGTTGAGTGCTTTATAGGATGTGAGGGTGTCTGTAGAAGCATCCAGTAAGTTAATCTAAATAAATAGGCAAACCTTTGTACAAGATGAAGCATTTTTTTCCCCTCTGACTATGAAACAAGCAAAGTCTTGTGTATTGCTCAGTAGAACTAGGGAGTGCAAGTTAGATCCCTAAAGCATATAAAAACAGTGAGTGTGTAGAAAAACAGAATCAGTTGAGAAGATAAACCAAGATGAAACCTGTCATGTCCTGAGAATGCTTCCTCCATCAGTCCAGACTAAGCTACAATGTTAAAGGAAATGTCTGCATTTTCTTTTTCTTATTGGATTTTACATTTCTGGTTGTAAAGAGTCTTTGGAGACAGGAAATAAGTCGTCTTTTCCCTCAATCTCTGGGTTTCAATATGATTTTGAATGTCTTTTAATGTGAGAGGGACACACATCTGTGTTTCTTCACAGCTCCAGTCCGTTCGTCATTTATACATCTGCGTTCTTTTCCCATCACTGTCTCCACCTTTGTCCAAGTTAAACGAGTGTGGCATCTTTACACAGACTTGGGATGAACTGAATAAGATGAAAGTCATTTCTAGAAACTTTGAGAGGATGTAGGGGTTAACAGAGATGCATGTGAAACACAGTGTCAACACTAGTTTTCATTCAGACTTGTTATTTTCCCCCTTCATCATGCAGTTTGGAACCTGATGAAAAAACATAAAGAAAAAGGTCTTTGTGTCGTACCAACAGCTTTGAAGTTGCTTCACAGAGGAAAAGGTGGAGAAAAGGAGGGGGTTTAAAGTGGGAGTTTCAAAATAAAGGAAGAAAGTGACAAAACAGTACCAGACTGTCTTCATGTCTGCAGGATTTTTTTAAGCAACCCCTCATTTTCACCAGTAACACTGGATAAAAACTTGAAAAGACAAATAAATGTCTTTTTTTTTTTTACAAGAGACTGACACAAAAAAAAGCAACAGTGATCAGATAAGTGTCCAGCTCCTGTTTCAGCCCTCACTTGTGGGCTTCTGTAGTTTTAGTAACAGTCATTCATCCATTCATCAGCCCATCCATTCATCCATCCATCAACCTGGTAAACTACATTCCTTTGCAGTGCCATAGCTTTGCCGGGTCCTCTCACACCATAACGACAAAAACATTATAGTGGACAGGATGACAGACAGAAATGAAAATTAAAAAGGCAAACAAAAAAAACTTCACATCCCACACACCCACTGTATGTTTTTCAAGTCATTTTTTCCTTCACCATCTTTCTCTTCTCCCTATATCTTCTCCTGGTCTCTTATGATGAAGATGAAGTTGAAGTGGAGCTGGGCTTTTTTTGGTTGATTAAGTCCAAGTAGAGTTCTGAGCGCAGGAAGCGGGGATATGAGTCTTTCTCCATCAGCCCGTATATCCGCCTCTGCGCTAAGTCAAAGCAGGAGCGCGTCACATTCTGCAGGTTGTCCTTAGTGTGATCTCTGGTGTACGAATCCAGGTTTACCTGCAGGCACGAAGAAGTGAGAGAAAGGTAAGATTACACTGCTATTTTAAAGAAACAAAAGCATATAAAATGCATGATTTACTTTTGCAGGAGGCTGTTTTGATTCCACTTTTAAGACTTTCCACTTCCACTCACCTCTTTACATGACTGAATAGCAATATATTCCGCAAAGATTTTCTTGGCTTTTGACGCCATCTTGGACTGCGACTTTATCTTCTTGTATTCCTCACATGCTAGCCAGAATTCCAGATTCTCCTCACTGAACTCTGTTCGCAGGAAAGCTCTGAACGCTGCCAGACCATCTGAGCGAAAGCAGAGAGGAGAGGATGAGAATAAACAAAAGGAAAGTTGACTAGAGTGCCATAGCAACCTAACAGCTGAAGCCTTCTTGGAGTTTCAGCGCCTGAAATAGCTCAATAACTAGATGAGTCATGTGGTTGGAATAAAGTAAGAGATCAAAAACCCACCCAATATATTAAAGTCCTCGACATCCCATGAGTGACATCACCCGCTGACCCAGTCTTTCCTTACTATTCAGCATGACATCTCTGCATCACTTGTGCACATGCTGTTAATGAACAAAGAGGTGGCTGTTTCAATGTACGGGGAAAAAAGGCTCATTCTGGCACTTTGAGCTTTTTAAGTTTCGGTCAAGTTAATGATTTGAGGAAGAAGGCACTCAGAAGAAAGAATAGTGGGAAGTCGTGTACACCCACTGCTCCTGTCTGCACCTTTCCGTTCCCATGAATCACCCACACTGATAAGCAGAGCCAGTGCAAGCAGTCATCTCTTACCTCACTCTGGTAAGCAGGAGTGAGGTAAGGGGTGATAAAGAGGAAATAAGAAGAGAGACAATAAAGGGGCCAACAAAGCCGAATGAGGAACAGATGTGACGTTGGCTTTGAATCAGCTCTCTGCTTTAAAAAATGATGAGTGACTGCAGAAGATGAATTGTGGAAGACAAAAATAGCAATATACTTGCAGGTTGCCTGTTTTAGTCCCCCCGTTTCTCTCTACATACAGCACAGACTCAGTCCTTTGAGATTAGTAATGTATGTATGTAATCCATACATCAGTACATACATATGTCCTGTCCTTACAAACCTTTCTCCTAATGTCAAAATGCACTATATGTCTATATTCACTCACTATCAGCACTAAACCAAAGCAAAGATATTACATATAAATGCAAAAGGCAGATGATTCTCATGTATGTAAAGTGGGGGAGGATAAGAGATATAAGAGAATAAAGAACGTAAAAGAAACTTACATTTGTGTCCCAGCAGTTTGTCAAGTGAGTCCCCCCATTTTAGTGCTTCCTCCGGGGTGGGCCTGCAGATAAAAGCAGAGCGATTCTTTAACAAGCCCATTTCAGCCAGGTTTCTCATTGTGTGACCCATCCGCAGAACTTTGTCTATGTTGAGTAGATGGAAATGTGGAAGTAGATAATTCCTCTCCGCTGCTCCCTTCCACTCTACTCTGTGTCTACTGCTCTTTCCCTCACATTCGGTTCTGCTTTATGAATGGTTCCCACACTGAGAGCCATGAGACAGTCAGCTTCAGTCTGGTGGGGGTAGGCTTTTATATTCCCACTGAAGGCAACTTAGAAGGCAGGAGGGGAGGGACTTCAGCCAGCCAATGGGGGATGTGCTGTCGGGTTTAGAGACCTCCTCCCCCCACTGGTCTCTGTCTGCCCCCTGCTGCCTTTCATCCTTTCTGTACCCTGCTATAAAGCATGCCTGTTTACAGTGCTCATCACTCATTGTAGTCCACATCTGAGGCCTTATTTAACACAGCAAGAAACCAGTTGCTGTTTGATCAAGGACATTTTAGGCAATTTTGGTATTTTCAGTACCTTTTGATAATGCATTTCAGTTTTGGCAGACATTCTTACATCTACTGTGACAAATCAACAAAAAGTCTATTAATTTTTACACTTTGCCATCTTGTTTCTCATACTGTTATTAATGTGCACTGTTGATTCATGTGTTGAAGCTGCTTTTGAAGCTTTTCTTGGGTTCTTGCATTACTATTTCTCTTGTCAGGTTTACTGACTGTATTGTTTGGTGTAGTTTTACCTGTAAGTTACATGATAAAATGAGAAACTAAAATGAAGGGATTATATAAAACATATAAAAGAATGTTTGCTCATCTTTTACACTCTTACATCTTTTGTATCCACTGGTGTACAAGCATGGAAACATTCAGTCTCTAATCTCACATTGATTACTCACAACTACAAACATATTTGATTTGGTAAATATACTTCCTAGATAATTTACAAACAATTCACTTTCCCTTCCTTCTGACGCACATTCTTCTCTAACACATCCACTCATTCATTTTATAAATGGCACAAATTACAAGCACACTCCCATCTCTCTTACTACCCACTTGTCTGTCCTCCTAGACCAGGTCAACGCCAGTTGTGGTGAGACCCGGAAAACAGTCTCACACACACCCACATGCACATGATGTCAGGAAGTGGCCACTTACTTGACTGACTTCATAGATTTGTCTAGCTTGCTGGCTGGGTTGCTTCCTGGGGATTCATTCCTCCTCCGCAGGAAAGCAAGCCGATTCTTCATGTCTTTGGCCCTGGATGAAATAAAGATAGAAGAGGGAAAGAAGGGGAGCGTTGGAAAGAGAAGAGTGAAAGGAAGATTTATGAATACAGAAGGAGGTGAAGTTTGGGGGAATTTGAGGCAGGACAAGGAGAAAATGGAAGAAGGTTGAAAGGAATGATTGGAAGTGGACAAAAAGAGAGATGGAAGAAAGTGTTGAGTCTCCAAGTCCAAAGTCCACAACTGAAACAATCCAACGCATGGGAATGACCAGTTAAGTTCAACATTTGTAAATCCAATCCATGTGAAATCCAACCCACAAAATTTCAGAAAAGAGGAAAATAAATGTTGTGTTTTGTACATTTTAGTCTTCAGTCAGGTATGTTGGACAGAATTTTTCCAAAATGCGTCTGTGAAGCTCCTTTTCCTCGTTTCGTGTCAGTGTCTCTCCTGTCAATCTACAATCTCTAAGAATCTTTCCTTGTAGATGTGTCCCTGGCAGGTTCCTTGGCAGGGACTGAGCAAATGTGGCAGAGAAGGAGGAGAGAGATTCAATCCTCACTCCTCTGCTTCATCACGCCATTCTCCATGTGCCTTGAGGGGTTGCTTAGAGGGAGCCGACCCAGGGCCGAGGCAACAGGACACAGTGACCTCCTCACTGCTTCTGCTTCCCTGCAGCAACAGCTTCCAAAATCCTCCAGACCACCCACTTCACCTCTTTCACCTTTCTACTTTCATCTCACTCACACATGCACCACTTTAAATCTCAGACATGGTAATACACCAACCCTCAGTCCCCATGGGGTCCCAGAGAATTCTGCGCATTCCCATAATCCCATGGTAAGTGTCCTGGCTTTTTCCAACCTGGAGCACGTGCTGTCTCACTGGGATGTGACCTCACTCAACACCTATTTCCTGAGTCCCTGCTTTTGATTTCCACTGTGGATTGAATGGCCTGCTAATAATGCAGCACAGTGGTGTGTGCTCACTGGCCCTAATCACTGCAAGCTGTCCCACTGCCAACCCACAAGCCTCAGGAGAGCATGTACACCCCAAATTAAGAAACATGGCTTCCAGTTAGAGACACTTACATTCTAACATGCACTCAGAAGAGGGGGGAGGAAGAACAACTAGCACAAATACTGTACATGAATATACTTGGATAGGAATGAAAGAACGCCCACACAAACATTTTCAAAGAAGCCCCCTGCACCTGTGCCACTTCAGTGGTGCTTTTATGCCGGTCACAGGTGCTGGAAAACTCCAAGCCTGCATCAGTGTGTGCAGGGAAGAGGGAGAGGGGTAATTTATTCACACTTAAATATGAGGTGGTCACAAAAAGCACAGTGCTGGACTGAACGGACAATACAGTCAACGACGGTCTGGTGTGAGTTTTCTTGCCTGGACAGGAAAAGTAGAAACATGCCCATACACATGAAACACCTTAACTGTATGCTGGAAATATGGCTGACTAGGGCTTTTAAAATCAGGATGAGTGTGATTTTGTAGGTGCATTGACTTTGAGTGTGTTTAGAAGTTGAGCTGGTGTAGATTACTTTTGCAGACAGAGAACCAAGAGAGCCTTTATAAATGCACATGTCACATTCAGTAGAGAGGAACTTACAAATATGTTACTTAAAATGTATATGGCAAAAGAAAGAAGTAAAACCATCTGGTGTGACAGCTAGAAAAAGATATCTGAAAGCTTTTGTCTTGTCAGGCAAAGTCATAGAAGAGATGGAAATTTTATGTGAGGAGAAAAACAGTAAGCAGACATCAGGAAGAATAATGACATTTAGAATAAAATAGCACATTTCATAATAAAATCCATCTCTATCTCTTCTCTTAATCTCACCTAAATTATATTAATTGTACCTAAAAGGGAGATGACTCATCAGTTGACTGAAATAACAAAAGTGCCCCATAGAAACAGGATTAAAACAGATGTTAAATTGCAAAACACAATTTAGGTCTCTTTTTTTATAGAAACAACAGGGTGCTCTAATGCAGAACCCTTGTGAATAGCTCACATTTGCCAGCCTAAAGGACATTATTACCCAAATAAAAACTCGTTTGCTGTTAAATAAACTAGAGCCGGATTTATTAGATTGTTCTATTTTTAGGTTCTACTCGAGGCAATTAGGTCTCGAGCTGGGCACATGTGAGCAAAGAGGGGGCCTCTGTCTTCCCAGTGCATGGAGGGAAAAAAACTTGCATTTTATAAGGGCTGGAAAATAGTTTGTTTGACAAAGGACACTTTATTATTTATGTCTGGTTTTATACAAGCTGAGCCCAAGTGGGAATAATGTGACAATGATGTCATAACAAGTCACTTCAAGAGTAACATATGTTCCTATACTGCCACCATGTGGGTGTCAATGGATGTTGCACACATTGATATTTTCAGCTCTCAAGCTGCACAGAGTGCTTACAACGCATTCTTTCACACCTAATAGTTTGCGTCAACACTGAAACCAACAGAATAACCCCATGATTTATTTTTCAATTTATTACTTACTTTCAGAACCCAAACACAGAACCAACACAGGCTTGAAAACAAGTGATACCTCTTCCATATAGCTTCCACATTTAAACCACTGCATGTTGTCTGACTACAGTAACACTTCTTTCTTTAGTCTGTACATTGCAGGAGGTGTGAGTTTGTTCTTGCATGGAATCTCAACTGAAACAGTCACAAATTAAACTGCCTGTGTTTATTAGCTCAATGAGTCAACAGCTACTCCAAGTTGAAGGGAGTACACCTAATACTCCTCTTTCAATAAGGGCAAATACACATTCATTCTTTCAACAGTGTCACTAGTGTCAAAATTAGCTAATAAACTATAACTAATCACCTAATCAAAGGGGAAACATCATTTGAATATTGAGTAAAACCTGTGAAACTCTATATTCAACTCAGACTTAAAGCTGGAGGAAAAGGGGCCTGAATCCTGCAGCCACAGAGAAGAAGCAGTGTTCATACCACCAAACCCTGTCTTTCCACACAGACACACACAAAACAGGTATGTACACTGCTTTAGAGATGTAAAGTAGTCTCCTTCATAACAATACTGAACTCTGAATTTTTTTAACCCAGTCTTCTTTGCACCTCTGCTCTTTATGTGCTAATGGCTCTCACTTTGACAACCTCTCTGTTAAAAGCTGCTAGTCTTTCCTCTTCACTGTATCTTCCCTGCTGCTAATAGCTCCAAAGGATTAATTCCAGTAGCTATCACACTCCAGTTGGTTTATTACAGTAAATACATGCAACTTAGTCTGCAAAAAGACTGACTCTTACTCTGCACAAGATTATAAAACTATGATCAAACTACGATGACACAACATGACATAACTGTGTATATACATTAGTGTCTGCTTGTGGTTGGAGAGACCCCTTCATGTGCTTGAGTGAAGGAGCAAGAGGTCTTAAGCACTGCAATTATCTTTAGGTTTCCGTACTCTTTATTCCCTCTTTGCATGGCTCACATTAGATGCACTAATAGCACCCCACTGGCTATTCCTGGTGTTCTGAAAAATAGGCCGCACTCCCAGGGAAAGGTTCTGGGAGCACATGGGGGAGTGCTGCAGACAGGCATACTGCAAATCACAATGTACCATACAAGCACAAACCAAATCCACTGCCTCACTTCACCCTTTACAAAGTGTTCACCAGTTGTCAGATCTGGGGTTTAGCAATGAGTACAGAGGATGAAGTGAAGCACAGATGGTGAGAGCAGAAGCCCAAGGTAAGAAACATTCAAGCATGTTTTCGTTCCCTCTGTCACTTTCTATTTACAGAAGGCTGTGTGCCCCTGACGTGAAAACAGGACAAGTCACACTAATAACACTGTGCAGGTTCGTGAGCCTGTTTGTGCATCTGTATCTGTGCAAGTATAATGTGCTAAGGGTTGTGTCAGCGTGGCTGTAACACCTAAAATAACACTACTTGGGCTATGTGATCAAACTGTAAGTGGTTGTCCTGTACTTTCTTCACAGACAAAACAGTCTGGAGACATATCCATAAACATGGAATTAACACAATAAGAAAGTGAAAGGCATGCCTTCTCTGTAAAGCTATAAAGTGCCTCACAACAAGGAGAAAGTCACTCTGCAATGTTCCTAGAAGAACAATGAAAAGGGGAATTGTCCTAAATTTTGTCGATAAATATAACACCATCACATTCATAGTCTCCCCCTCAGTCAAGACTAAAATGAGCTCTATTTCTGTGCAAACTCACCTTCTTATCCACAAAGACCACATGAGCAATCCTATTCCTGAAATCCAGGCTGCGTATAATAAGAAAAAGGGACAGTCTCAGTTTAGAAGTTAAAGCTGCTTCCTTTAAAATAGTTTGAGCTCTTTAGCCTCACGGGGGATTCTTCTCCCTCACTGTGACTGTCAATTGAGATCCATGGGGTCAGATAACTCCCTAAACACCTCTAAAGCAACAATTCCTGTGAGACACAAAGCAGCTCCCAGTCACACTTTCTTTTACTCTCTGATGTTTCAAATTCTTGAAAACAAAAAAAACAAAGCTTACATTCACATGCTTCAACCTACCTTTCCAGGTACTTCTCTGAGAAATCAACCATTGTGTGAAACATGGGTGCCAGCCTGAATGCAGGTTCACTTGGTGTGTGTGTAGATTTGACTGCATGTAAGCCTATGTCAAGAGTGTCAGTGCACAGGGCCCAGTTTGTTTGACAATCACATTCCTCTAACCCCCAAGAGGCTCTGGTGGAGCTTTATATAGCTCTGGGGGGCTGGGGAAGGCGGACCCTAGGCTCACCCAATCACCAAATAGTGTTGCCTGAACAGGTTTTTATTTTTATGGGTTAGGAAGTTGAGATGAACTGATCTGTTCATCTGTATCAACCGACAAGCTGTGGTGGAGCTCCTTGTTAAAACTGCTGCAATAAACATTTTTTTTACTTGTTAATTGTAGGATTGATTAGTTTAATGATAAAAAAAAACTATTTCTTGCCCCGCAGGAAAGGCAGTTGCCTCAAGTAAGCAAGTCAGCACTGGTTGGGGGGGTGGCATTAGAAAATAGTTTCTTTCCTCTGTTGAAGCAACCAGCTCAAGGCTACATAGTCACTGCAAGCATAACAAAACCAAAATCTATTGTCCAGTTTTCAGCGGCTGAGTTGCCCCAAAGGCAATGTAGTGTTGACAATAAAGAAGAAATGTGAATTTAAGCTCCCACAAGGTTGAAAGAATGCTATGCTATATCAGTGGACAGGTTTAAGGTTTCAAAGCATAATATGGATCATGTATAATAACTGTGCATTGTTGTGGTGCTATTAACAGCTGCAATCTGACGCTCAACTACACGTATACTTACCATGCTGCATGTATCCACATCAGGGTGCCGTTTGCCTCTAGCTCTGACTATAAATTCAGTTTAAGTCAAAGGCCAATGTGTTTCAGTCTTTAAAGAGATCTGTTACTCCCAGAAGAGGCTTCATTGATTGTCCCACCCATCTAAACCTACATGGGATGTCCATCTTGTCCTACTGTCCTTTCTTCTTTATATGCTTTTAATTAGGAGGTAAACAATTAAAGTTTGAGGAAGCCCAGTTAATGTTAATTAAGTCATTTGAGATGTCTGTAAACTGGATAACCCAGACTCTTCATGCATATAACAGGTCTAAGCGACTCACATAATTTTAACACTGTTTCTACAACCAGGTGAATGGAAAACATGTTTAACTACACAAATAATATTCACCTTGGCTTTTCACAGCACAAAAAAAAGAGTTGTACATGTATCTTGGCAACACAGCAGCAAAGTAATGTTAATTATGAGCAGCAAAATGTGCAAATAGGAGATGAGGAAAAGAAAGAATTAGGTGCTGGAAGCAGGAAATGTAAAAATGTACAGAGAGGAAAGCAAAAAGAATTAGAGCATGAGAGAAATAGTGCTTAGGAAGTTAAGGACCAGAGTGTCTTTGTTATTCTAAATGATGCATGGGTGAAGAGGAAATAATGAATTCACTGTGTTTTGGAAAAGAGCTTTGTAGCAGGGAAGAGGAAGTTTCACAGATGTAAGGTCATTTCCTCTCTTAGGGGAAATGCTATCTGCTATATATTCCACAACTGATATTGACATTGTGTATTCAAATCTGTTTCACTCAGTCTTCAATGCCACTAATGATAGATATGAACAAGAAAAAGAGCAAATATACCACTAACTGTCAGACTGAGATAAGCTCAAAGTGGGACAAAAAAACACGTAAAGACGTGGTGCATCATCACACACGACACCTCTGTTGTTCGAGACCAACACTGAAAACATCTACTGTGACATATCTCTAACTTCTCTCTATACAGTGACATTTTACATATCTGGGATTAATTTTAAGCTCAACTGGAGTCAGCATTATTTGAAATCTGTATAACAAAAGGTTATAAACACACAGCACACAATGCACAAAAAGGCAAGGACATTTAAAAGAGAGGAAATCACATGTAGTGCGAGCGACCCTTCTCCAAAACTCTCAAAGGTCAGAGTATCTCATTTCCCACCATGTTCAGAAAGGGTAGTGGGTTATATTTTTTGTATTGACTAGTAGTGACAGAAGAGGGTTGCATCAATGACATTAAGTCATTTTATCAATAGAACAAATAATTTCTTTCAGCAGACTTCATCAATGTCACAACAATGCCTCTACACTAAAGATGCCTCTTATGAAGCAAAAAGCACAGGTGACAACCTGATGTTCAGTCACCATTCAGTTAAATCCTATTTATCACAATGCCATGTCAAAAACTATTACAAATCTATCACTGAATTGCAAGATATTCATTTATTTGTCATTTCTTCAAACTAAAATAAGTACACATTTTCAGATATCCCTAAAAATCAATTATGTATTTTATGTTTGTTTTATTAAAGCAAACAATCATGTAGGGTTGAAGTTGTTTGCAACAGCTGACAATAAGGCAACATGCTCGAGACTTTTGAAAAAAAGCAGTGGAATCTTAATCACTTAATCTGCTGGTTAACTAAACAACACAAAATACAGCTTGTGCAGAAGAACTGGTAGCTATCAGGCCCAAGAATAGTCAGTGTGAGTGGTTTTATTGTCCTCATGGCGTGAAAAGTGCTTTCATCTTGATGAACAGGACTGTGAATAAGGCTCATTCAACAGCTGATGAATCAGTGAGGCGTCGACACACACATCTAGTATACAGAAACACACCCAAACAAACACTAAACGCGTACCTTACTTCTCACAGCACCACAGGGAATGTGAGACACACATATGGTACCACACTCCTCAGCAGCACACAGATAATTTACCACTTAATTAAGTAGATGGGCAGCATTAAATGATTAGCTTTAGCTCCCACAGTCACCTGTAGTATAAAATGTGTGTCTGCATTTGCAGGTCTTTGAACACGTGCAGCAAATGCAGACACAGACCACCACAATGGCCAGAATACTTGAAAGGGCATTGGATATATCCCAACGTTTTCAGTTGCCTAATCCAATCACACCCATAGAAAACACATTATCTGTCCTGATATCTCAGTTAACCCCCCATGGTCTGCCATAAAACAAGGCAATGTCATTCAACATTAGTTTGGGCACAAGCAACAACATCCTTTTACAATAAAGGACATTAAAGCACGGTGTGAAATTTCTACCCTTTTGCACATTTTACAACACACATGTTGATTAAAAGGCTGACTCTGACTCATACTATTGTAGATATTAAATATTAATCATTGCATTGTCTTTAACCAATTAATTAAGTAGTTTCCATTCCTACTGTTTCTCATACATTAACACTGAATAATATATTTCTTTTAAATCTAAAAGTCAAACCATTATTTTTTTAAATATGGTTTCATATGTCACAGGTTAGAGGTTCACAGGTTTTAAATGAGCAGATGGCAAAACTGTAAATGACCATAAAGAGGAAACACACAACAAACAGATTCATTTGAGATTACAGTACTTACAGGTTCTTGGATTTCTTCTTCTTTGTCCCGTCAGGGCTGACCTCGCAGCTACAGGGGGATCCGGAGCTCAGCTGAGGGGAGAGGAAGGAGAGCACACACTGCATCATCCAACCACCACACAGAAAGATGGTCCTGTGGTCTCATGCAGATACGGTGGCTAGCTTTAACTAGCTCCAAAAGGCTGTGACAACCTAGCTGTCTAGTAAGACAGTCTACAATGAGCTAATTGTATACTGTCTAGTAAGTGTCCAGTTAGATTGGACTGAGACTAGTCCAATCTGTAACACACACAGCCAGTCACCAAAATGATTAATCCATAGCAGCAGTCCACAGTGTAAATCCCACAAGGCAAAGCTCTCTGAGATGCGTGGCTCTAAATTGCTGAATAAAACTGAGAGTGTATGCAGCAGATGGTGTTTGTAAGCAGTATGTGTCTGGGTATAACAAATTAAGGAAAATCTGTGAGAGAGTGTGAAAGACTACGGCTGTTGTTTCTGTTGGCCTCCAACTGTGCCCAAGGTTTGAAGTGTTGAGCCAAGACCCCGGTTTCACATTACACTTTCTGCCAACCCACAGTTGTGATTGGTTAGGAGAAAAGGGGAAGTTGCTTCAGGGTGTGGAAGGGGTCAATCTCCACTAATCTGATGGCCTGCCCCACTGTATGTGTGTGTGTGTGAGAGAGAGGCTTTAAATAATGAGCCATTGTATTAGAGGAACACACAGTTGAATCTTAGCTAGATACTGACCACAGCTGGCAGCACATGGCGTGTGTCTGTGTGGGACCCAATTTAAGTTTCAACCTTCAAAGTGGGAACTTTTTTTTTTTTTTAGAACAGTTTGGCTGACCTTCATTTCTTCAAAGTGTTGTTTAAAGGTTAAAGCTACACTCTATCCAAAAACCTTGTAGGCTTTTAAAAAGGATGTAAAGTTTGTAGTTTTCTCACTGACAAGCATGAATTCATTCAGTTCCAGTAGTTTCCAAAGGTCAAAAAAATGCCACAGCACAAAAAACAAAACATCTCTAGAAACCTCTCAAATCCCAATGATCACGTAGTGCAGTAACATAACTATCCATATTTATTATTTTCACCCATTTTCTCTCTGCCACTGACTCTTTTTTGCTTTTGGAAATCACAGTAACTGCCTGACTTCAAGATGAGCACAGCTGTAGTTCTCCACCAGTGAGTAAGCTACCAAGTTATCTGGAAGTTGAGTCATGGCTACTGGACTTCTTTCTTGTCAGGTTAAAACAATTCACTACTCATCCAAGTACTACTTGGAAAGAAAGAAGTCCAATTGCAATGACTCAACTTCCAGATATCTTCACTTGGATGACTGAGGATCTTCACAGACATATTTTACAGTCATCTTGCATGTGTCCACCAGGTGAGTGTCGAATCAAAGGACAGATTTTGGGTGTAGCACACCTTTAAGGTTAGAATTTTGAGTACAGGTTATGGTCAGTCATGCTAAGCAAGCTCAAGATGCTTTTCACATACAGGAACTTACTGACCTGTAACCTGGGGTTTTCCATTATCTGAACTATTCTGCTTCTCTTTTCCATTGTATTTTACAAACCAGGAATGATTAAATATATGTCATTGAAAAGGTGAAACAACAGCGGAACAGATGTTGTCATTTATCTATTTTGTGCCCCCCATTGTTCTTTGTTCTAACAAAGTCCTTCCAAATGTACATGGTAGTGACAAGTTTACTGCTATGTTGTTGTGTTGTATTTAAGATGTGGTGAAACATCTGCTTGACCAATCACAGCACTCTGATCGTCGGCAAGTACCTGAAAAGGACAGAACCTAAACATTTATTACATGAATACATTCTGACGTGTATGTGAATGCCTTTGTGCAAGCATATAGTACAGCAACAATGCATGCGTGCACATTGTGTATATGGGTCTATTATTGTGTTTAAACAATAAAGCTAAGCCTCTTCAGCAAACACTTCCTACATTACACATCGATCTATGTTAAGCATCTGTACATGTACCAGCTTCCCAAGGTAATATCCTTTTGTATTTCACATTGACAACGAACCCAGTTGATAAATTGCACCTACTACGCTTATGTGACTAAAAACTGCAAAAAAAAGTTAAACATATTCAGCCATTACACTGTGTTCCAAATAATTATGCATGTGCTGTGTTTGTTAATTTTTCCTAAATAATCAATGCCATTCAGCGAATGTGATTTTTTTTATCATCAATAATTATATTACATTACATAATAATCTGGATTTTATTGAACACAACAACCAATGACAACAACAGTATTTTTTTTGCAAATTACTCCAAATGCAATGTTCCAAAATATTATGCATACCAGGTTGTACTGTATAGAAAAAGGAAATCTGTTATATTTGCTTTAAATAGATAATTTTTCTAAAAATAAAGAATTACATTTCAATCAAAAAACATCTTTAATGTTCATGTTACATATTAACATAAGAGCCCTTCTTTGATATCACCTTAACAAC
>JAUMHL010000004.1:9301951-9312031 GCA_032362345.1 Sandelia bainsii
AGCTTCAAATACCTGCTTGCTGCTCATCAGTGGATTTTCAACAGCTGCTCTCTTAATACGATGCAATTGCCTGACAGTAACGTTCCTTGATATCCCTTTATCTCAACGAACCTGTGCCCTCTCCGAATCACATACAATTTTTTAATAGTATGATGATCTTGCTTAGGTTTTTGTGAAATGGCCATTGTTTTCAGTCCTTGCACAAGGCTTCACGCTTTTCATCTTCAGAAAGATCCTTGTTTTTTCCCATACTGCATGAAAACTGTGACTTGCTCAATAATGTGGAACAACCTCCTTAAGTAGTTTCTCTTAAATTAGGCTCACCTGAAAAACTAATTATGAAATCTGTCTGGGATTGATAACAGTGATCTAAACAGACAGTAGAAATAACACAAGCAAAAAACTTCCACAGAAAAACTGTAACCCAAAAGATTGTTTAACTGAAATCCTACATGCATAATAATTTGGAACACAGTGTAGATTAAAATGCTCCACAAAATCTTTGGCTTTCTGTATTGTACATTCGGTACATTTCGTACTATTTGAATATTACATTAGAAAACTGCATCTTTTACCAAACAAAATCCTCCTGGAAGTTGTAGACAAAGCTTGAGCTGGCATCGGATAATTATTTTTGCTCTGATTGCATCCCTGAATGTTTTGAGATCAAGAAACAACCTACCAGTTGTCCTGATTGCAACAAATACGCTGATTTTGAAATTACCTTCCATTGTTAAATGTTAGGACAACGTTGTAATAGAATATATGCATTTTTTAATATCTTCAGTTATCTATTAGCACCATGGCACTGAAACTCACACCAGGGCAGTAAATTAGACTTTGTTCATTGCTGCTAAGGGCACTGAGTCATATTTCATCTCACTCTTTTACACAACAATAAAATATTTGATATAGCTCCACCAGTTTTAGCAGTAACTAAATCATTCTTCCAAAAACAGCTACAAACTCAGATCATATTCAGTTGCATGAGCAGGGATTAAGCCATTGAGGATCAGGAGAGACTTCAAAATCGAAATTGAGTCCCAGTCCCTATGGAGCTGTCAGCCAGGCTTTCCCCAGAAAATACAGAAAACAATTGGAAAAGGAAAACGCAGACTTTGCCCTCTCCAGAGACATTTGTCCTGATGTAGGCCCCAGGACAGGATTATTCAGGGGTATCAGTAGAACAAATTATGCTGTGTAGCCACTAGACATCAGAGGGGGATTGTCTGCCTGTCAGGTCAGGCTTTGTTCAACTAGCTGCCTGCATGTAACTGGATGCTTATTCACGCTAGACTGGTATGTTCCAGCTGGATGAGATCCATATGGATACACATACAGGGAAATGTGCTTGAAATGCATTCAAACTGTTAGCATCGTTCAGCACTCGGACCACATCTGTAAAGGTGCTTAAAGGGTAAAGTGGATGGCATCCAAACTGGAAAAGCAAAAAGCTGTGCTGTGGCCAAAGACAGATCGTAAGGCAGAATACTTTCGCTTGCAAAATACCTCAAAAATCTATCAATTTACTCTCCTGTCATTAATGTCAGCATTAATATAAAGCAGACGCACACACAGCGCAAAATCTCCAGTCTTTGTAGAATAGCAGAAGTGCAAATCACGACGCACAGTTGTGTCTTGTCCGTGAGAAGTCAGTTAAAGGAAGGAGTTCTTTAAATTACAACGCCATATCATACCGAATTAAAATGGCCTTCCAGCTTCCTTTTAATTCCAATTTATGAGGGTGACAGTGCAAGCTGCAGAAACACACTTATTAAATTCCAGCTGAGAGAGGTCAGTATGGGCATCAACAAATCACTGCTTGCTCAACACTGAATACCAGACCACACATTCAACACAATAGAAAACAGATCAAAATAGAGAAAAGAGCAAAACCTATGATTCCTATGATATAAATAAACTTTTTTTTGAATATATTTGGTATCTGGATGAACACAGATGAGGGTTTTTATAAATAATAACAACCTCATCTTAGAACACATAACACATAATTAGAGCTTCATTCTCATGTTTTTCTCATTTTCTCTTCTTTCTGGCAGCCAGACCCATCCTGAGCCCCTCCCACAAAAAAGAGACTTAGTCACACCACACACACACACACACACACAAATTCAGCCTGCCTGGTAGTGGTCAGTGGAGCATAAAAAGTCTCAGTCCTTTCTAAAAATAACCACAGTGTGTGTGCTGGTGTATGTGTCCATGCTTATGTGCTCACTTGCCTCACCGAAGACAGTAAGAAAACAAAGAATCACACGACACAGTAGACCCTTAAGGCATGAGTTGCAGATGTGGGCATGTTCTTAATGGTTGTGGGATGGCTGTGCAGATACACAGATAAAAAGTTTAACCTGGTTACACATGTTACATGTTTCTTTGTAGCAAAGCGTGTATGTCCATGTGTCCAACTATTTGGGTGCACAATTTTCCAACAATGCAAAGTGCAGCTAAAACATTCATGAAAAAAGTTCATAGACACACGTGTTCATGGCCTGAGAACATGTCTGTTGATCCCAAATCAAGACAGAATGGTGTGAGTCTGTGCGCATGTGGCTTGAAATGAGAGACTACCAATGAGCAGCTATTCCTTAATAGGGCAGGGCAAAACTGTCTGTCTCTAGTCTCAACAAACTGTACATTCTTCAGTTGTGCATTGCACTAACAAACACATTGTAGGGACAATATTCTGAACAGCTCAGAAACATTCTTGACCCAGACTCTAAATCCTCCAGCAGCCTAAAACCCCAGAGATGAAGAAATGAATCTTGGTCTTTGTGTATTTAAACTTCTTCTCACCAGTTCGGTGCTGCTTTTCTTCATCAGACCTCACCCAGGTTGCTTCCTTCCTTTTCTTTACCCTGTTTTGGATTTTATTTAAAAACAAATTGACAAGCCAGTATCTGAACAATGTTATGGGGACCCGGACAATCTCCCATTCCATTTAGTGAGGCCTTGGATTAGAAATCAGTTTCCTGACATTGTGTTGCTCTGCTCTGTGTATGTGTCATACCCATTTCAGACCGGTGCAGTGACGTCTTGCAGTGGGGTGTTGTGACTCTGCTCCTGACCTGGGTTTAAAGCAGCTCTGATGCTGATCAACTTTCATGAAAAGTTTTAACAATAACTACTGGATTTCTGTACAGTTACTGAAATACTACAGCATTATTAGCTCATGGTAGCCTCCTCATCAACCAATTTAGCTTATGTCAGTCCCAATAGATACATTTTATGAGGTGACTAATTGATATTAATTGAATTAAAGAAAATAAATGTTACCACTTTGAATCTCAAGTCTAAATATTGCAACTACATCTTTTGAAGTAATAAAATATTACTAAATTATTACACTGCACAAGACAAGACCTGATCTATCCATTTTCACTTTCTAATTACAGAAGAAGAGAAAAGTGGTTTACTGCAGACTTAACCAAAGTCATATGTTTACCAGGATGTGGACGTTATAAAAATGCACAAATAAAAGAGGAAATTATTTCTTGAAATTGTCTAAACTGACCATCAGAATATGACCATTCTGATTGTCATAAACCTTTTCCTCTTCCTGTAATAATCTGACAATGAACAGGTGTCTTACAACTTTAGGTTAGTTTGGCACAGGATGAGCCGTAACCCACAGTAACAGCCTATTATCACACACATTTATACCGCGTGTGAGGCATATATTAACAACTTGCTGCAGCAGCCAAATAAACAAGTTCATGTTTTTGGTGTGAGCAGGTATACTGCATGAACTTTTTTTTTTTACCTACAAAATGACACCTATCTTCTCCAAAATTCAGTAGAGCTACAGAGCTGACAGGAAAAACACTTTCTTCTGTTGACTTTGGATAATAGCTCAATTTAATAACTGTGAACACTTTGCAGAAACAAGCTGCAATTTACACTTAATTTACACTTGTTAGAGCAGCAAGAAAATACGGCTACAACAGTGAGAATCTGGGACATAACTGTGACGGTACTTACTGCACGTCAGAACTCTATCTTATACAAAACACCTTCAACACATGTTGGTTATGCATAATTAATCCTCTATGTTGTGGCCTGTTTTGCACATGAAGCACAGATGCAAACATGTTGATGTTGATGACAACAGACAGAGGTGACAGAGCTGAAGAGTCTCATAAATTAAATTTGGCTGGAGAAATAGTTTTAGACGCTAAGATCCCTGGTAAATACAGACCCAGAGATGTGACTCCAAAGTCAGAAAAAACATACGTTCACAAACGAGGGACTTGACTGTGAAAACTGTTCAATATGGTCAAAAACATGCCTAATTTTGATGTACTTGCAAAGATCTTCTGCTTCTTCTTAGTCGTTTTTATGTTAAATCTTTGCAGCATTCATTTTGCAGAGCATGTATTAGTAAACTAAGCAAATAGCCAGACTCAGCTTTCCTGTTGGATGACAATGTGGCCATTTCTTGCCCTTGATAAGTGTCTGCACTTCCTTTTAGATCTTGCCCAGAAAATAGACAAGGAGAAATACAAGGAGACAAAAAACAAAATACAGGGCTCTGTCTCTGAGAGGCACTGGAGTAACAAGAGAGACTTTAGAGGAGCCAAAGGTACAAGAAAATAAAGAGAAGGCACAAAGCATGGGGGAGAGAACGGTGGGGGAATTTTAATGATTATTTAGCAATATGAAGCTGATGGCTAGTTAACAAAGCATATTCAATTGTTGATACTTGCACTGACAATTTGTTCTTAGTTCTTTTGGTTTTATAAAAAACTTGAGAAAACATTCTTTATGTGTTTTCCCTCTTTCATTTCATTTGATGTGTAATTACTTAACTGGTTTAATGTCATGTTTTTTTTTCATTGTTTCAGTTTATGTAACTAAAAATATTTTTCCAGCTTCCTTCACAAATGAAAGGAAATGTCTGGGTAAAATAAACTTGTGGTTGCAGTCAAGGGAGTATAATTGTGTGTGTAATTGGATGGTAGGTAACACATGTTCTCACACACATACAGTACAATGATACAGCCACAGTACTGAGTAATATCTGAAAATAAATACTGACTCATTTCTACTCAAACTACATAATGAAAGCAGATACAAAAGATGCCTTGTCTGCATGTGTGTGTGTGATTTTATTACATAAATACAAGTGTGTGTTTTGTACTTGATTAGACTCTCCACTGCCTCCTGTTATTCAGCACAGTTCAGGAGACGACTGACTGCTTCCTGCCATAGTACTTTCAACATCACAGGATTTTAATGAACAATAGTCAGACAATGACACTTCTCTAAACTGTTCAGTAGGGCTGTCAGGTTACACAGCCCTGGAACTGGTGCTATCCATTAATATATTATTGACATTTTCTGACCAGTGGATGACATTTCTGCTTGGAATTTTAACGGCTGCAGTCGTACAATTTATTTCCAAAGCTGGCACTCGTGCACAGGCCGGCCAACAGGAGCATCAGTGGGGAACAATGATTCCCAATTGGCTGCAGCCACAGTGAAGTGAACCACGAATATAGAATATCTTACTACATTACACTGCTTTCATTATTTTTCAACAACTTAATGACAGAACTGTCGAGAAACTTCTGACACACATAGGGACAATGAAGGACATAGCAGGAATGCTGTTCTTGTTTCCCATATGTAGCTGTTTGTCACAGCAAGGACACATATTTTGTTTAAGAAGAAAATGAAAGAAACAAGACACCTCTGAAAAAGGAGAGTTTGGGAAATACTTCAGAGATCAGACATCGAGACGATGTGATTGTGGCAGTACCGCTTCAGTACCGCTGCAGTGCTTTTACATCACTTTTTGGTATCGCCTCAACTTGTTTTAGAACCTTGATGAAGGTAATACTAAAAAAGAATATCCATTGTTGAAACTAAGTAATTAGTGTTAAACTGATCAAGGATGTAATATTCTTATAAAGCGTAATCCTGTACCTGTACTTATCTCCACTCTTTCCTGTTCACAGAAGTGAAGTCATCTTAATGAATGGTCACTGCATATCTGCATATGTTTAAGTTTAATCATGTTTAATTGCAGTAGAGTTTAATATGAGAGACTTCCATCACACTGACACACTGTCTTGATTTTGCAACAAGGGGCTGGCGGCCAAGTCCTGTTATACAAATTCTACTCAGATTCAGTCCCTACTGACAAGTCTGTGATACTGAGTTCTACACAGTAGCATCTTGAGAATGATAATTGAGATATTTACATGAAGAAGTGAGGTGTTGTGAATTACTGTGGGTGATACTTCTGCCAATTAGTAGCTACAGGGATTGTATTTGCAGTCAAAAGGGAAGGCTGGTTTCCAAACAATGCTTTTTTTTTGCCTAACAATTTCTAGGAAGCATGGGATGAGATGTATGGCATTCAAGAGGGAAGGTAGGAATATGATTCTGACCGGAGCAGCCGGAGAATGATGTGGGTCACATAGCCTCTCATGTAAAGGTTGTGCTTCACCTCCCAGTGGAAATAAACAACACACATAGAAGTCATGAAAAGCTGACTTTACTGTTGGCTCCTATTTGTGGAGGGACAGACAAGATTAGAACATCTGTTCCCCGTGAATCTTAAGTGGAGCTGGAGTCAAGTAACAAGCCTCGGTGAATTTGTTATAAAATGCAAAACCTTCAGTCTCACCGTCTTTTAAAGTTACATGTTGTCACAATGTTATTCACTTCCATATAAAAAGAATGTATTGAAAAGCAAACTGGAAAAAAAGAAAACTGAAAGCAAATTATACACATCAGTGGTTATGAACTATGAATGGTGCTCGAGGACTTCAGGCTCCAAGAAGCACTACACAAATGATGTTTTTTTTAAGAAAAACTAAAATGAAAAGTTAAGCTTCTGGTAGTTTTGTTAGAGTTATGTATTAAATAAAACAGTAAAGGTTCAGTGGTCCACACTGAGGTTAGCACTGTTGCCACACAGCAAGAAGGACCTGGGTTACTGGTATTTGGTTCAGGTATTCCGGTTTCCTCCCACAGTCCAAAGGCATGCAGTTAGGTTAGCTGGTGACTCTAAATTGCCCATAGGTGTGAATGTGAGTGTGAATGTTTGTCTGTGTCTATAGGTCAGCCCTGTGATAGACTGGTGGCCTGTCACAGATTGGCTCCAGAGCCCCCACATCCCTTAACAGGAAAGACGGTTGAGATAATTGATGAATGGATGGTTGGATGGTCCACGCTGGATAAAATAACAGTTGGCTGGATTCAAAAAAACGTCTGTACAGTATATAAACAATAGCTATATCCTGATAATGTGGATTTGTTTTTGTTGATTCCATTGATGGTGAAAAAGGAAAGGATGACTGGTTGAAACAGTTTAATAGTGCTAAAATATATAGGCGAACTAAATGTGGGGCGTACTACAGTAAACTGTAAATCACAACAGGAAGCAGCCAGCAGGAACAACCATATGGTGACTACAGGCAAAAACGCCTGTGCATCCTAAATACATGTTTTATTTCATAATGCATACCTTACTCTAGCATCACAGAGTGAACTTTAATTTTCATTTTTCTATCTGAAAAAGGAAAATTGATTGTTTCCTTGACCCTGTTCCCATCCTGTGAGGACACCCTGTGCGCTCCCATCATCCCACCAGCATTGTTCATCCTGACTCCTGTCTCCTGGGGTGTGTGAGTGAATGTGTGTGTCCTGTGCTTCTGCATGTGCTGCTACACAGTTGTGTGTGTCTAAGATTCAGAGCTAGCCAGGGGTAAGTGCTAATGTGGACCACATAGCTGGCATGCAGATGAAGTACAACACGTTCTGGTTATCTCACTGTATGTACAATTTTTATCCCAGACAAAATGCATGGAGACTCGGACAAAAAGACTCTGTCCTTCAAAATGTTCTCTACACACATGACAATGCAAAGACCTTCCTAAAATGGTAATGAATTATCATTTAAAGGGGTATTTGCAGATTTGCAGGGATTTATAAACATTGATCTCTCAAACCTTTTGAGGAAATTGTTAAATGTTAACACCACTAATGTATCATCTTGACACTTTTACTGGTGTTAAAGGCAACAGAAGAAAGTGAACACACATCCTTGCTTACTTTGGGCAAAGCTTTGAAAGAGAAAGTGAGACATTATCAAATTCTTGAGTAAGTGAGTTGCAGTCTTGACAGTTATATAAAAACATAAAGCCTCTGGCTACAGTCCAGGCAAGTAAAAATAATTAGGTTATATTAGATAATTAATCAAAATTCAGTGTGGAGCAACTCTTGCTGCGGGCTGGCAACTGAACACAGAACTTTACAACTGAAGGCGTGCCCACTCTCCACCCTGACCACAGTGTTCAAGAACATTACTATGGTTAAAACATTTTCCACTGCACTGTCTCCTCTACAACATCCTTTAGTGGTGGTAGAATTATTCAAATGTTTTGTTGTTATTGTTGTTGTTTATTTTTTGCTCAGCAATTTTCTATCAACATTTCACGCTAATTTGATAAAACTGGTGTATACTGCAGATATTATCTAGTGTTAGGTTAACTTTATCTATGAGACTACATAGGGTCTACATTTGTGTATGTGTGTGTTTATGCAGTATATATGCGAGATCATCAGTCAACTTATGTAACCAGTTCCTGATTTAGCCAAAATACTGCTATGGCAATGAGTGGTGTAAACATCTACATTCAAACACACACAAGACACAACTATAAAACAGAGGGCTTCTGGATCCTCTCTTGGATTAAGTGAGTGTCAGGATAGGGCTTTGTTGTACCGGTGACAGCATCCAAAGTCCTGTCACTTAATGGTCCAACTGCATACACTGTAAGGCACTGAGGTGGGCAGAGAGTATGGGTTTGTTAAGTGCCATGACATCAAGCCGTCACGTCTTACGAAAGAAAGACATCATCAAAGCAGCATTTAAATAAAGGTCACTGAGGAAATGCAGATCGCTGATAGTAACTGCCAGTATATTGCTCTCAGTTGGTTACAGTATAATTTAATGCTGCATGATGAGGTTTTGTGTTATTGTATTAGTCATGTTTATTAAAATCATTTTTATTTGCTCAGTCAAACTAGTTGATGGTAACTGATACAATGTCTCACCATCTCCAGGCTTTGGCAGATGGGATTGCTTTGTAAGGTGTTCATGTTATGTCCTCCTCCTCTATTTATATCAGTCAGGGGGGATAATACCCTTGCTGTTACACTATCACTAATTTTGTTAAATGTCAGTTCATGCAAGTGTCATGCATAGAAGCAATCTGTTAAACATGGATACAGTTATAAGTACTGAACCAAGGACGTCTGCCTGCCATAATTCAGTGATTCACTTGTTTTTTTCAAAGGAAGCTATTAAGGTCCTGGTAAAGTCCGTTATATTACAGCAAAATCTAAGTTAATGGATGGAAACAGTATGTTGCAGTGCTCTTTTATACAAGGCTCATAGCATGAACTAACCAGGTAGCTGATTAAACCTCACAGTTGTCACAAACAGCCAAACAGTCTGACAAATAAACAAGACTAATGCTAGCTTCATCAGTCTGGGATAAGCAAACTTTTGTGCTTTTGTGGTATAAATTTGTGAAAGTGGAGACTAGTAGCAGAAAAAGATAGAGAGAGACAGAAAAGATGCAGGTATTCAGGCTGAATTTTTGGCCACGTGGGAGCTTCCCTGGCATAGAAGGATTAGTGTGGGAGGCTATCCTGTGGTCAGAAGGAGTTACTAAGATCTAAAAGACAAATTGGTTTCATTTCAGGGGGAAAATACCAAAAGAGCATTAATTTGTATTTTGGAAATTATCATAGAACTGCAGGTGTTGATCCACAGTGTTAAGGTTACATTTTTCATTCAACATACAATAAAGAGATTTGACGCCTCTTTCTATACTTCTCTTTCATTGTATTTTAAATTAAGTGTAAAGACATATAAGTCTATAGCTGACTCAAAAGATTCCATAGTAGTGATCAACCATCAATAAATCTACAGTATAAGACTCATTTACACCCATATGTTTGGAAAATCTGATATACACTACTCACAAAAAGTTAGGGATATTTGGCTTTCGGGTGAAATTTATGGAAAACGTAAAAAGTTCA
>JAUMHL010000004.1:9312131-9345403 GCA_032362345.1 Sandelia bainsii
TTATAGTGCATTTTAGGTTCATCCTGAAATTTCACCCAAAAGCCAAATATCCCTAACTTTTTGTGAGTAGTGTATGTGAAAACACATGTTCCTACATCTTGACTTTTGGCAGGAAAGAAAATAAATGTAATAAGCAATATTTATTTCACAGTCTTAATAAAATGTCCCTATCAGGATGGAGTGAAAGTGTCAGCTCTTCCCAGAATACTCTTGTTTTATCAGAGTAGCTCAACTGGAAATCATGTTTCCCCTTCCTGCTGGTGTAACTGGTTATCTACAGAGCTGAAATATGTTATGTACTTGTCTCAGTCTATCAGAAGACAACATCCAAGAAAAATGTGTATATTTAGTAAATGGAATGTAAACAAAACACAAGTGATCACTGGCAAACCGCACCCCTCAACAGCAAGAATGATAGCTTAGCGGCCTTCTCATAAATTGCTCCACATGCTGAAGCGATGTGCCAGAGCTCTAGCTGTGGATGGTCATTATCCCAGCATTTCCAAAACCAAGGCTACCTGCAGCAGTAACCTAACTTTACTTCCAAAAACAAGGAGAAAAGTAGAATAAAATTATTTTGTTGGATACAGATTACTGGAACATCCACTATGTGTAAGGCAGTGCTGCACTCAAAAAATGAAACCTTGACTTTAATTTCAAGATTTCAAGTACCACAAAACTGTCAGTTGAAACCAAATATTCAATTTCATGGAATTTGAAACCTTGACTTTAATTTATAAATGTAGTTAAAGTCAATGTTGAATTTATTTGTGTGTGAATACTGTAGTTTAGGCTAAGCTGCTCTGTCCTGACTTTCCAACTCCAACCAAAACTCATCCTCAAAGATTTTTCTCCTGTATAACGACAGGATGCAATAAAGCATGCATGTACATTAAGTGTCTAGTGTGTTTATCATTATATTATTGTATGTACAGGATACAGTGTACACATTAAAGAGCCAGGTCTAGGTCAAGTTTCAAATCTCCTCGGATTTACCATTAGCCAATTACTGTAGCTTGTGCTAGATAAACTACAGCCAATAAAATCGCCTCGCAGCCAAAATAATGTTGTCTACAAAAAATTATAAGCCTGCTTTTGCTTGAGTCTGTGTCACATTGAAGATCTATTGTTTAAAAAAATATATGGTTTTAAATGCAGCACTTCATCATTTTATACATGCATATGTTGTATAATAGATTAGAAAGCTTGACAGGCATTGGAATATTAGCAGCAACATGAGCAGACCACAGTGGAGAGTAAAAGGGTCTTAGCCATGTGTATGTGTGTCCATAACATTTTACTACAATGTGTCCTAATTGTTCAAGCCAAGGTAGTAAATAAGCAGAGAGAGTAGCGGAATAATAGAAATAGAATAAAAGGAGAATATGAGAGGACCACTGGGTTGTGTGTAGTTGTGTAACGTATTAAGTACAAAGGAGTCACTGGTATGTGTATTTTTTGCATATGAAACGAAGATAAAAGTTTCTTTATTTTCTTTCTATTACAAGCACATGCAACATTGTGCATTCCTCTTGCTTTTGTAAACATCGTAATAAAAATAATATCTGTCTGGAACCTTCCAGACAGCACACAAGTACTTTACCCAAGTGTGATGTCTCTGATTTCACAAGTGACAAGAATTCCTTCCTAAATGAAAAAGTGCTGTCTGCTCTGTCTTATGTAACTATGTTTCTTTCTGGGGCAGTGTTTTACGCTATTTATTGCCCTCCATAATTTTGGTGGACTCTTGCAACTATAGTCATTGAAATTTAATTTTAAGCTGAAGTAAAACACCACATTCAGTTCATTCACATTTTTGTCAATAGACACTTGGGTGAACGGACACTGTGTTGACTGTTCTGAGGCTTGTCAGTCTGCTCAGTAAATATTTACATGTTACTCATGTAGCTTTTCACTGGATATATCCGGCTAGACTGCGTGTCACATGGATTTGAACCCTGGAGACCCTTTGTCCCTTCCAGAGTATTTACTGTACAGTCAAACTGAAGAAAAACCAACCCAATCGTTGTGTCACAGTGCTTTTGCAGACTACATGTTTATTTTGACATACATATTTGCCCTATGTGAATTACCTGTGACATCTATTTTGGACAAACAACACTTGAAGGGATGAAACTAGCACTCACTGATACCTAGTATTTTCAAATTGCTTCCACGAACCTCTTATGCTGTTCGTTCAGTAAAAAACAAACTATTATTAGCTCTGGTCACATGCACGGACCCATTTAGGGTACACATTGCAGTCCTGATATCAACAAGTCCTGTGCCTCTTTCATACTACAACATTTGAGCTAATATTAGGTAAACTACAAAAATCATGTTCATTATGGCCTTGGGAATGATGAGGGGTCAGTACTAATAGTTTTAGACTGCTGAGATCCTGCTAGATCTCATTGTACCATGTAGCTGAGGTACTTGAAGATGACTTAAAATACATAAGTTTATCCAAAAATAGCATGTTTAGGTTCCTGTACGTGTTTATCCTGCTTATCGTAGAGCAGTGGACATTTAGTGGAGGTCTGGGAAATTGAAAACACTTCACTCTGAAGGTACAACACTCCAAACATGTTATTGCTGGACTCCAAACAAAATGTTTGTACATACTGATCAGCCCTCTATGCACAATGCAATGCACTGTTTGTTCTGACACCTGTTGATCACAAGTCAGCATTAAGTTTTTCCCAATAAAATCACTTTGTGGTTTTAATGTTGTGGCTGATCGGTATAGGCTTGTGTTCTGCTTTCTCATTTATCCATGTTTGTGAATCACTTTAATATTTTGGATTTACCCCCGAGGACAAAGGTGCATCATGTAGGTTGACTGGAGCTGAGTGTACTGTTTGCCTTTGCATTAGTTTACCCTTGTGAGGCATTTTTTTAAGTCTGACAAACAAAGCATATTATGCTGTGTTGTATGGTTCTGACAGTAGCCTGCATACAGGGGTGCTAGTACCAGCACCCCTGTGTATCCTTGACAAAATGGAATGTAAGCCATCACACAACTATCAGTAAACACATTAAAATTCTTTCCCTCCAGCATCTACAAAGACAGCAGCTATTTATCCAGATTTCAAACGAACATTCAGTCCCTATAAACAAAATGTTTGGCCTGTTTAAGCCAAAAATGCTGGGTTGGATCTACACGTGTCTGTTGCAACAACATCTGTGTAGATGCAACTCATTCACCAACAGACACCAGTAGATAGACAGTACAGTGTCTGGAAAAAAGGAAATATTTGAGAGTTTTAAGTCTCTAAAGTCCCATAGTGGATACAAACTGTAAAACAGATCGGTGGATTTTTATTACTTTATAATTTTCATTTTTGTTTAATTTTTGATTGCACAATATAGAATTACTTATGCTTTAAAATTCAACCACAGCTCTAGTAGCTAACATTGTCTTTAATGGTAGGTTAATGACAGGTTCAAAACTGTCCTCAACAAGGTGGCAAATTATATCCTGCTAAATATTAGTGCTGCTGAGGCCTGGAGTAAGTCTGACAGGCGAGCACACTATCCTCAACAGATTAATCCAATTGTTAGCTTCAGTAACAGGGACTCAAATTCAAACTCAGTATTCATGTGGTGTACCACAGGGGTGCATTTTTGGAACAATAATGTTTTCTTTCTTTATTACCTCTAAATGCTAAACAATTGGTGCCTTGCAAAGCAATTTTAATTAGTGATACTTTTGACAGTAGCTATTTTCAAATGCATTTGTGGTGCATTTAAAATATTTTTTTATGTGTTAAATTAAGGTTTGATTGAGGAGTTTGAAAACAATTTTTCATCAGTCAGTAGCAGGAACATTACTGTTTTTTTAGAAGAAGTAATGAAGAAAAATCTCTTAGTCAAACAAAATGACATTATTTCTCTTGCTCTGCTCTCTTTCTGTCTCTGGTTTTCCTCGCAATGATGATAGGACACTAAAGACATTAAGTGAGAGGAAAAGATGCAGAGCGGAAAGAAAGACAAGACCAGTTTGTTGAAGGTCAAATAAACACAGTAGTCTGGAAAACTCAGTTTGGTGAGTCACTGTATCTAAATGATTAATTGTACACAATCCAAAAGATCTTTACTTCATGTTGTGACATCAAATAATGTTTAAATTATGATGCAACTTGCGCATTAGTGATATGTATGCTCTAATTACAATCTGAATTCTCTCCCCTCAAATACTTAAAATGAGTACCAACAAGCTTTGGAAACGCTGACGATGCCATTAAGCCAGTACGTGCATGCAGTCCCATGAATCAGTGTTACAAATCTTTAGTAATATCATTAAGATGTATTGGTCTAAGGTTGGACAAATGCACACAAACTCACACATTCACATTCTACATCTAGGGATGTCTCAAGATTTAGGAGAAGATGAGAGATCATTTTAAATAATGGAAACACAGCCCTCGAAGGAACAGTATCCATGACGCCAATAGGTAGTAAAATTACCCTTGAATCTGCCAAGACCAATAGGCTCCAGCCCTGTCCGCTGCATTGCTCCTCTGCACAGCTCACACACACTGCCATTTAAGGGTGCTGAGTGTGCTGACAGATTTGTGAAAGTAGAGGTAGATAAAACATAGCACTGCTTCTGATATTCTACAGCAATAATTACCTCGGTCATTTGTCTTTCATTAAGTCTATGACATATCTTTGGAGCTCTGATATGACTATCTTGTTCTTTTTTTTTCTTCAGTTTTTTCTCCATTTGTCTTTACTTGTGCTCTGTTTTTGAGAAACCAAACCATTACCAAATACATATTGATAAAATACATGTGCAGGTCAAACTACTACAAATTCTGTTGTTGGGAGAGATGATTACTTGTAAGCATTATAGTTAATTTTAACATAGTTTTAATTCTAGGGAAATTATATTTTTACTTATGATAACTTACTATAATTTATGTGTATATTATGTCATAATTTACAGGACAATGAGACACACTAAAATTGTTAATTTATTGTTTCTTGCTCAACCATGTCCAAAGTAAAGTGAAAAAAAAAACCATGAGGCACACTTGCATAAGGCTGCTGGGCTAACAGGATGTGATGCTTCCCTCTGTTGGACAACTAAAACAACTACCACCTGCATTACATCCAAAGGCACACTAGGAGTCTAAAAGTAATTATTTTTAACTTGAAATTATACGTTTGCTGCCGTTTTACTGCTGACACATATTTTAAGAACACTAAAGAAATACACTTTGTATACTAGTGATGTCTATATATAAATACCAACGTACATGCGTTTTATTATCATATGCATTTTACAATAAGTTTGTGTAGTGTAATGGATACAATGCATACAATGCTTGCTAACTTGAATGCATCTTAAATATATTTCAAACTCCATGTGGCAGAAAGTAATTGTAATGCCAAATGCCTGTAATGCATCACTATTTTGGACTATAGATAGCACTCAATACAAGATTGAACTGGTATAGAGGTTCTGTTGTATTACACTACTGATATGATTACTGTATACGTACATACATATGCACTGTTTGTATATGTCTGCTGTATGGTTATTGATTTTGGAAACCACTGTGGCCTTATGTAGTAGCTTTATACTGAACAAGACAGATCATTATTATTAGATTTACACAACAGTCTGATGACTACAGGCTTTTTTGTTATTATTTATCATTTTTAATTTATTTCTGTTTTTATGTGTACGGGACCATACAATTTTACAATATTAAATATAAATGATGCCGTTTGATGTATTGTACCAGAGTTAGCTTTGAATTAACTTTCATCTGCAGTGTCTTGGCAGTTTTTTTTGCACTTGCCCTATTTTACCACTTGATGTCACTGTTTTTACAGAAACCAGTGAACTGAAACTTAGGCCTGACAAATGAGATCACTTTTGCGCTACTGATGCAAAACTCCGGAGAGTCAGTCACTGATAGAGCCACATTTTACTCAGAATGGAAGGTTTGAATGAAACCTGAAATATCCAGAGCTTTTACATACCTAACTGCCAATATTAGTATGTGTATGTTTTAATATCTACATCCCTTCATACTTCCTAAATGACCAAAATTATTCAGAAAACGTTGTAACTATGGCATATGCTGAATTTTACTATTTAGAATAGTTATAACTTCAGTACTTCATGATTCACACAGTATTATTATTTAAAAGTGAAGCTGCTTACCTTCCTCCCAGAGAACAGCATACACAGCTGATGCATCGAGCCTCCGTTCTTCGTCAGCTCTTTCTTCAGGGTTTTGGGTGATGGGAGTGTCCAGCCACCCTTGTTGTGCGCTCCACCGACCTCCAGGCAATTGATGGCGTTGTCAGAGGTAAAACAAGGTGTGCGAGGGTCCTGCAGAAGGCTCCCTTCACTGTGGGTGCGTCTGCGGAGGGAGTTCTGTACACTGAGCCCCCCGCCTCCATGTTTCTCACAGGTGGCACCCTCCACCATGCTGCGGCGCTTGCTGTCACTACGTTGCAGGTAGGCATCATCGCTGTCGTCTTCATCATCTTCCTCCTCAGACTCTTCATCTTCATCTTCATCATACTCTTCTTCATCAGTATTAGGTGAGGAGAGGGCATCGGCACTAAAAGAGCGATCAAGGCGCAGCTCGGGGATGACAAACGAAGATGAGGAGGAGGAGGGTGGAGCGTTGGTGTCAGGAGGTTCTGAGGCATTGTCCTCATCTGTGTTTGACACCACTAGGTTCAGGTTGACCTCCTCCTCATTCCTCTCTCCTTCCTCCTCTCCTGCTTCTTCTTTTCCTTCCCCCTCACTCCCTGCACTCTTTCTGCTGGCCCTATCCTCCTCTTCCTCTCTCCTGTTCTCTACATCCTTCCCTTCCCTCCATATCTCCATTTCATTTCCCTCCATACTCTTGCAATCTTCACCCTCAGTGGAAGGAGGTGGTGTGGGAGGCACCTTATGCAGCTCCACGGAGCCCATCAAATCACCAAGGGGCATGTAGACCTCATCCAGAGGGGTGAGTGGCTCTGAGGGGTGAGGACTGCCCAGGGTCGGGGGCTCTGACGGGCTTGAAGGATACAGACTGCTTTCCTCACCCTCTGAGCTGCGGGGGGGTAGATGGAGACACACACCTCCTCGATCTCCTCCTACTCCACCAAGTTCACATGAAGGGGCATCCACCTTAGGCTCCAACATCTACAAAATGTAGCGGAGAGATAAAAAGGGAAAGTAAATTTAGTCACATCTGTTTGGACAATTACTGCACTGTCTACATAAATAAAACAAGTTTAACACACCATGATTGAGATTTACTTCTCTGCCTTGAGCAAAACCACTTAACTATTATATTCTGAGTCACTGAATTTGGTTTTGAAATATCTAATGTCATGCTACGTACATGCTGGCGTGACTGAGCTGTACTGCCAGGATCAGACAACATTTACGTCTTTTTAGAAGGTCACAATGTCAGATTAAATAATGATAGTCCTGGCATGACTTTCCTGAGACTACGTAACAAATACTGATGGGGCATAGCATGTGGAAAATGATGACCTGTGTAGCTTAGACAGGATGGCCAAGAGACACACACATCAGGAATATCAGGAACGACAAACACAGCGTCACAGATCATGTTGTAAACATAAACAAACTAGGTGAATGACAGCATGAAAATGATGACATGCATCTTTCTATCTGGGTCTAAGAGTGGGTTGTGTTTCCAATGGTAACTGGCTGAACTGCGAGAGACCACATAATACAGTAATATCAGTGCCAGTGAGTTTATATTGAGATATGCTGTTGTTTTTCTTAACCGTGATGCTAGATACTGTAACAAATGCTGCTTTAACCTCTTCCAGTCCACAAAGCCCTCAGTGGGTGGATTATAACAAATGCATTTTGATCCAACATTCCTAATGATACTAAATATGTTATATTTATACACAAACTTTTTCCCTTTGATGAAATGATGCTGCCAACTGAGTATTTTCCCTAGAAATAAACAAGATCAGATGAAGCTGAAGTGTTGCTTATTTTGGTTCTATTGCTGAACTAAAAGACGCAAAATATCAGCTTTTGTTCTTTCACCCTGAGCTCACACTTTGACATTCCGTGTGATGCATTAAGGTGATGAGAAGCAAACACTGTAAATACAGTACAGTACTATAATACTTAATTAGAGGAGAACAAGTTGTAATAACACAAATATCTGTAATTCAACAAAACCATCTCTACCTTCTTTAAGTCTGCAGCAACTCTTGTACAAAGGCCTCATTGTTCTGGTTACAGTCACAAGACGCTCTGTTCTAATTAGACATAACACTGACTCCTCTCAGACCGCTCTCATGATATTTCACAAGCTGTTTGCGTACTTTTGCTGCTCAAATTAGCTTCCCCAGATACTGCCCTGTTGGTATTTGCTTCTAAACTTTTGACCTGTATTCATGAACTCTACAAAGAACTTTTGTTCAGTGAAAAAGGTGGACAGTCAAAGTGTGGACTATGATTTGCCTAAAATGTATATGCAGTAGGTGTGAATACAGTGTGTCTGGATACACGATACTGAGGTCTGAAATTGGGGTCACTGTGCCTTCTACAACAATATGACCTCATATTTTTATGTGGGCTACGTGGAACCTCAAGGCTCTGTTCTGAGCCAGTTTCTTTTCATTCCTCACTGGAACTATGTGCAAATCTGCCATGCAAAAAATTATAATGGGTCAATTAATATATAAATATATTTATATATATTTGACCCACCAAACTAATTTTGATAGATTAACCATAGAGTTGATTAATACAAAATATGTGACTGATTAATACATAATATGACTACATGAGTCATAACTTGATGAGATTAAGTGTAACATACCTGCCAAAGGTCTAAGCATGCTAGTGTTTACAATAAAACATTGCATCAGTGGTTATTGGTATCCTGGGTTGGTGTTTGTCATAAAATTTGTCTGTGATGTTTATGGGAAAAATCTCAATATGCTACCAGGCGGACGAGAGTGTCTTTGTAGATATTGTGGTTCTGTTAGCTCAATTTGACTGTGACATCTAGCCAGCATTCTGATGATTTTAAGTAGTCAGGATGAGAATTCGAGGCCTTAGTTCTCTGCTTCAAGTGAAAGTGTTCAAGTATCTCACACGTTCATGAGTGAGCCACCACAGGGTGGTTGGGATAACCCTTAGAGATAATGTGGCTTAGACATGTGAAGCAAACGTGGAGTAGAGTTTCTGCTCCTTTATGTCGTAATGAGCAGTTGAGGTTGTTTGGGCAACAGTTAAATAACCATTAGCCATTAACCATTTTTTCCTTCAACTACTAGAAATCCTTGGTGCACACACAGCACATGCAGGATAGATTATACATCTCACCTGGTTTGAAACGCTGTGGGATCCCACAGGAGAAGCTAAAAAAGCTGTTGCTAAGGAGTGGATGCCTTGACTACCTTGCTTACCAGTGCAGCCACCATGACCCAGCCCCAGACCACAAAATGGATGGATGGAAGAGTGAAACATTAAAATATAATTCTAACAATTTCAGAACAGAAAGACTGGTCCTTGATTGCACCTAATTCTAATCACTGACTCCTGTATGATTTTATTTTTCTTAATGCCTTTCCATTCTAGTAAGAAAGCTTCCTCTGAGTAACACAATCTAGGTCTTGACAGACCTTGCTTGCTTGTTTGGGTGGTGTCAGTTTAATTTGCTGTTGTCCCAGCATGACTACTGTGAAGCCCTTTGAGACAAGAACAGTGACTTAAGGCTATAAATATACACTTGACTTATCTTGATCTTTACGGATACATACTGTACAACTGTCCCACAGTGATACAGACCTCTCATTTTCCCTTGTAAATCCTTCTTAACCTCTGTGTGATCCTGTCTGAATGGTTCACAGAAGTGTTACAACCAAGACATCAAGGCCTCTTATTGACTCGTGGGGTGTATGAGTGGTATTTTTAGAATGAAATGCACTTTCATAAAAGCAACAAGAGAGGAAAGTGGAAGTAAAGTCTCTGTCTTTATATCTTTCTGCCAATATTTTCCTGTACTTTTCTTGTTCATGGTGGGCAAAGTCAGAAGAGTGAGTCACTGTCTACCTTGGTGACCCCCCCTTCCCTTTCCCTGTCTTACATACATAAACCTCATGACTGTTGAAGATATAGCCTGAGACACAATGGAGCCACCTGTCCTATCGAATAATCACTTGTTCCTTCTCACACTCTCTGCAGTGGACACACACATGCAAACACAAAAAGTCAAACAGCTTCACATTAACCATGTAGATCTTTGAGCCTACTTTTTATGTTTCATTTTAAAATACGAAAATATCAAACATTAATAAAATTCAAGGCTTTTACTCAGTCACCTACACTCTCTCATTCTCTCTTCAATGAGCCTGCTTCAAAAGATAAATAAAAAGACACACTATCTAATGAGCAAGTAGGCTACTGTACATGTATCTGCAGTGTGCATACCCTTTTTTTCTGTGCTTGTGTTTGCACGTTTACACGTGCATGTAGTATACACATTCTCAAATATGGCTCAAAATCATCAATGATTCAACACAACATGATCTCTGGCATTGCATCAATTAGGCAAGGAAATAAAACCAGCACTAAAAGGTAGAGAGAGTGGGATACAAGATAAGAGAGTGAATAGATGAAGGAGACAAAGTGGACAAGAAGAAGCGAAAAGGGGAGTCAGTGAGGGCGAGGAAGTGTGATGAGTAATTGGAAGAAGACAGACAGAAAAACAAAACAGGTGAATAGAGGATAAAAGTGGAGAATTAACTAACTAGTAATGACCGCCTATGTCGAATTGCACAGATATGAATTTCCAAACATAATTTTGGAAGTGCAGGTGTTATGTCCATCTTAGCTGTCAAACAGTGGGACAAATGGAAAAATATTGGATTAAGCTCACAGAGAAGATTTGATTTAATGCCTTGTTGGCCAGCTGATTTCATGACCTCCATGAGCTAAAACAATGCTTCATCACGTTAGAGCTTGTGCCTGTGTTCAAGGCTAGGAGGCAGCCATACTGGCTACTGATATTTTTCCTCCACAACTTAGTGAGCCCCAGCGAATTTCAATTTAGGTGCCTCAAGTCATCTTTCATACTTAGGTGAACTTCACTAGAGTGAACAGGGACTTATTAATTAAGTTTTGTAGCCACATTAGGAGCATGGCTCAGGATGGCAAAGGCCTTGTACCATTTTGGTCAAAACAAAAACATCTTAACACAACAGCTATTCCGCAGATTGCCATGAAATGTGGCACTGATGGCCCCAGAGGATGACTAGCACTGCCAGCAGGTTAATATGTTGTGCAGAGTGACCTGCCTCAAAAGCTGCCGGACAGACTACCATTCAGTTTCACATCCTATAGCTATTTTTATAGTGACATTATTGTAGAAGGATTACAGCTTCATCAAGTACGACTGGCTCAAGCTAGTTGTGCTAATATATCAGTTACGTAAGAGGTGAATAAGGTAACAGACACAAGAACTCAACAGTATGTGAGCCTACAGCCAGTGGCGTTTATCCCATTTCCTAAAGTTGAGTCTGTTCAGTCCCATTACTTTACAGTCCGTCTGGGCTTGGGTCCAAGATTTCAGAGAAATAAAACCACTATAAAGTCAAACAAAATGAATATTTGGGAATAATGTATAATGGCTCAGGGGCTTAAAAAAACTACAGAAGACCAGTGCTTAAATGCAGATCTGTCCCTTACTATAATCACTGTGGGACAGATAAAGCTGTGGCACAGACACAGTGTAAGACTTTTGTTCACAGACAAATCATATGCCACAAACAGATGCACAAACGCCAAATACATATGCATGCTTGTGAGCATGGCCTGGGAGTTTCAAAATAGGGCTCTTAAAGTTAAAATGGGCTCCAGAGGAAAGTTAACCCTAACTTTAATTTCCCACATTCTGTGAATTGCCACTATATGAAAATATAAAAATTCAGTTTGGGACCTGAAGTTATATCACATACTGTTTTATTTCACTGTTCTGTACAGCATGACACAATTTTACTTAAAAATTACTGTTAATACATTTTATCTTTCAGTGACAACTGCTAAATTACATAGTCATGATTAATTTTTGTTGTAACTATGTTGACAAAGTGTAATAAAAAATACTGAAGAAACCAAGTCTTTCTAAAACATCCCCCTTAAGAAATGAAGACAGACAGAAATTATCCATTTGCCAAAAATATTAATATTTTTAAGTGTTAAGTTTCTGAAGGTCAAAAATATTCTAATAAAGACTGTACAAGAAAACACATGTGGACAGTCACCTAGAGCCAATCATGTGAACCTGTACCACAGTTACCATGGCAATGAGAGACCCAACCCATCGTAGCAGCCGTGCTGTACATCCTCAAAAGATAAAAATTTACCTGTTATCTCTGTCGTCATATCTTTCATAGTCACCTCTTTCCTTTCCACTTAATTTCCGTTGTACAGGTTGTTTTAAGCACACTAAGACATTACATTAATGAGTACTAAAGTCTAATGGTTTAATGTATCCACCATTACACTTCCAACCTCAATAAATCCAACTGATTAGCAATGTTGTCATAAATATTACACACTGTCAAATAAAAGGATGTGGTTCTTACTCTCTTCCTCTTTGCCACTCCCTCTCTCTCTGCTCCGTTCGTCACTAACTCAGTGGTGCACGTCTGACAAATTAGCTGGTACAATGTCCAAGTGATGTACATAACCAATCTATATTAACTGTGTTATATTGATTTGACTGATTTCTTCAAAGGACATGTGGAGTCAGAGAAGTCTAGAGAATACTTCTTGTTTACAAAGTCCCAAGAGAAAACATAAAATTAACAAAGTGAGAGAAACAGGATCAAAGTTTATCAGACTGGACACTTTCACAGTAGTTCTTCTTTAATTTAGACATTTTAAAATTTACCTTGACAGATTAGAAAAGTATTCCAATCTCCTTGGTTTCATGTTTCCACTTGTTTTGGCCCATTTATTATAAATATTGCAGAACATACTTCACATAATAATGACTATGTTTCAAAGAAAGTGGTTTAAATCTGTATTTTAACCATAGGTCCTTATCTGTATGGTTATCTGTAACCCTAACCCTTTTCACCAGATTTATAATGGCCAATTTCCTGCACACGGAGGATATGATCCCTAAGGAGCTTCCCACTAACAAACGCTGCCAATTCTTTTCAATGAGCACCCTAAATTAGTATTATCAGGAAAATGTACTTAAAGCCCTACGTGTACTTGTTATGCAAGATTTTTGTGGGGTTTTTTTGTGAAAACAAGATGTTTTACAATGAAAAACATAAGATGGTCTAATATGAGTACAATTATAAACTAGTGGAAAATGAAAATAAGTACATCAAATGAATCTCAGATTCTCATACACACATGCTTATTTGCCTTAAGTGAAATCTGTAACTCACATAATAACTCATGATTTTCTGATTTCCTATATTCCTGTAATGAAAGGTCATATATTATAAAAAATGTATATAATTTGAAAGAGATGTATACTGTATGTTGATAAGATTATCATACAGTACCTGATATAACAATTATTCAAATGTTTGCTGCTGCTTTAAAACAAAGAGCACAAAGTGTATGACTGAAGTGTATGTTTGTTCGTATCTGTGTGCACATCTCTGCCAACTAAATATATACCAGATATGTTTTGACATGAGCATCCAGAACAATCTGTGGTCTGAAGATTTAGATGCATTATTACTTTGTGTAAAACCAATAACTCATTAAGGGGCCAGACCATATAGATGATCAATCTCTGAATGGCCTCATTATATGCACCACAATACACCGGCCTCTTTTGCCCTCGATTTCACAGAGAGAAGAGAGATGAGGTGGTAATAGTCGTTTATCTGTCAGACCCCTCCATTGTGTTCAGACAGAAAGGGAAGAAGAACACAGAAAATGGAAAAAGGAACAAGTGAAAACGGTTCTTTAGATTAAAGGAAACCAGTAGGACAGGATGTCAAATTAACACCAGGAACATAAAAGTACATATTTTAACTCAGTCATGAAACAATTGTATTAAAAGGCTACTGGCTTGGAGGAGAATGTTTTATGTTTTAATAGAATTCCAATACTTATGGGTCTATTTTTGTGTTTTCGATTTCTGTGTTTGGCCATAATGTAGAGTAAAAACAAGTAAAACTGGAAAGGTTGAGACCTGACAATGCCAATGTTGTCAACATACACATAAAGGTCATCTACATCACAGGTACCAGTATTGCAGCAGCATAATATTTTGTATGTCAGCAACACTAATTGAAGCAGAAATACACGGGTCCACTATCTCACGTGACTACTTGGCAGTATGGTAAGCCAACAAGAGGTTATTTGTAGCTTATTATCATAGAGAATATTCTTATTAAATAAATGTAGTAGACATCCGGTATGTGCCCACACGTATGTTCATGTTTTAGTTGTCATGTTGCAATCAAAGCTTATTTAAAGAAAGGCACACTGTCACTCTCAGAAAACAGGCACTGTCCATGACAGCGTTTACACATTTATAGAGTATATCATTATTGAGTGTGAGTGAGAGTATATCATAATTGAGTGTGAGTGATCAACAGAGAGCTTTCATGCAAATGGATTTTATGGTGCTTTTCTGTGGCCTCTGAGGAAAAAGAGATTTTAGAGAGTGTTCATGCAGTTAGTTTGAGTTACTGATATTGTGCTGCTAGGAGGGAGGGAGTGGTCTGGTCATACGGAGAGAGAGAGGATAGAAATAAGATGTAGAGATGAAACGAAAGATAGGAAAAGACAATAAAGGCTTATTTATCACTGGGCGTCTTTACGACTGGCTCAGGTGGGTTTCAGTGTTGTGTTCTAATTCAATTCATATAATTTCCATTTTTCTACCTCTTTGTTGCTTCTTTTTTTATTATTTGAATTTCTCATTTTAAGTGCAGAAAAGGCATGGGGTTGGGTTTTGGGGTGTGCGTGTGGGTGTCACATCGAGAAATGCAAAGACATTATTGATGGAAGCTGAGGGTTCAGAGAGAAAATGTCATTGACGTAACTTGTCCTGTGACGCCAGGCAGCTGACAACAATGTGACCACTGACAAATACTGGAAAAGGCCTTCATAGTAAGAACAGAGAGAGATGTTTGTGTGGGTGTGTGTGGTAGTGGTGGAAGGGTTATGTACGTACTGTATGTATGTCTGTGTGTGAGAAAGGGGACGGCGAAGAAAGACAGATTTATCTTTGTTTTGTGTTTCATTTTGTGTGTGTGCCTGTGTGACAAACAAGCAGTTGTGACGTGTAACATTGTTTTTTCCCAGGTTATAACAAATAACAAACTGCTTGTCTGTTCAAGCTGGGACTAGCTGTGCAAAACCAGCTGATAAATCACATTCAATCGTATGTGTGTTGTGCTTGTGTGTTTGTATGTGTGTGCAGCAGACGGATGTGCCACTGACACTGTCTACTATCGATCAAGGACAAGGGAAAGATTGAGGGGAGAATGGATAAGGTGAGAGGAGAGGAAAATGTTCCTCCTGTAATTCTTGTCTCGTTTAAACTTTAAAAACTCCAAAGTCTTACTATTGTACTGCAAATTTCATTCAAACACAAGCTACTGTTTGCCCAACAGTATAATATCAATCATCTCCTTATTTGTGTATCAACAGGCACCAACATAGACCACACACCCTGCATCTAATTTTCTCTATCTCTTTCTCCTTCTAAGAAAAGAATAACCCCACAATTCCCCTAATGAGGAAATGAGAAAAGCAATTTTCCCCAGTGTGCTTTCTGTTGTGTTTTTTTCCCTTCTGGTCCCTCTGTTTGCACACTCTTCTTGTCTCTATCACTTTCAGCTTGACTCTAACATGGTTTAGAGTACATCTTCTTAATGGCTATCTCCCTACTATTGTTCTTTTCTGTCTCCCTGATTCTCACCCTAAGACTCTCCAGCTGTGTGGATGTCTAAATCACATCACCAGCACAACATAAAAGCACCATAGGATACATGTAAACAATTTCTTTTTTAGAAAATTCTGTCTTTAATACTTGCTGTTTAAGAAATAGTTGATATTACTGAATGAGTTCTATTAAAAAGAGCTATTAAAGCTGTTAGAGGAAGGAAGGATAAGTTGTAGTAGAGAGAATAAAACAAAGTAAGAAAGAAAATGTAGAGCAAACAAATGAAAAAACAACAAACAGGTAGAAAAATGGAAATTATATGAATTGAATTAGAACACAACACTGAAACCCACCTGAGCCAGTCGTAAAAATGCCCAGTGATAAAAAAAAAAAGCCTATATTGCCTTTTCCTATCTTTCCTCTCATCTCTACAACTTATTTCTATCCTCTCTCTCTCCGTATGACCAGACCACTCCCTCCCTCCTAGCAGCACAATATCAGTAACTCAAACTAACTGCATGAACACTCTCTAAAATCTCCTTTTCCTCAGAGCCTACAGAAAAGCACCATAAAATCCATTTGCATGAAAGCTCTCTGTTGATCACTCACAAATAATGATATACTCTACAAATGTGTAAACACAAAATGAGGAAAATGACGGTATAAAAACTCTACCTGGCAAGAGGAAGCAGTTCCAGGTTACAGTCCACTAAAGGCAGATACAGGCACTCCACACATCCCCATTAAAGTGGCCTACTTCCTCTGTCAAACTGGTGTGTGAGTGTTTGTGGCTGGCTATCTGGGCTGGTGTGTGTGATTCTGTCAGTGTGGGCTAGGCCAACTGAACTGTGCAGAGAGAAGAGAAAGAGAGAGAAGGAGGGAAATACATAGAGAGAGAGAGAGAGAGAGAGAGAGAGAGAGAGAGAGAGAGAGAGAGAGCAAATGCCCAAGAGGCTAAGAAGGTAGACTCCCAAGCTGCACAAACAAGTGAGAAGGAAAGAGTGAGAGGGAAGAGATGAATTTAATGAGAAGAGATGAACAAGCAGTAAGAGCTCAGAGAGAAGCATATGCTTGCACGTGTGTGATGCGTATGTCCACAAAACACACTAACTGGTCCATAATGTCCTTCATGATAGCAGATGTGTGTCTGCAAATACTGTATGATGTAAGTGTACATAAATTGTGTCCATGTGTGCCTGCACAACACCTCCACCCTCCATTTCTCTGTGAAGACATTAAGGCATTACACTCAAGTCCCACAGGATGCACAAAGCACACAATGGACATGTCCATTGTAAACACACAAATACATACTTCAGCTACAAAGTCATAGAATAACCATGATGTATATGACATGGGAAACATGCTTTATTGTAAAAAATTCCTTTCTAAAAGCACAACACTAGACTATACAGTACACAACATTTCTTATCTGATGCAGTGATGTAAAGTCCTAATCACTGACAGTCTAATCATCACTTTACTTCATGGGTATTTTTTAAATGTGGCATTTACTCCCATTTCTTTACAGACATTAAACAGACCTTTCTCTAAAGGCAGAGCTTCCTGTAAATATTGCTTTACATTATACCAAAACATATAAGTTCTGATCAATGATTGGTGATTAATTAATGAGCTTATGACAAGAACTTACATATATGCAGTGCTACACACCGGCAACATGATAATTTGTATATGTCATATTGCTCAATTGTGACTGATGTGCAGTGACAGTATGATTATTTTTTATTGTTGTTTTCTAGGTCACTGTACATTTGCAAACTATGGCTATATATAGATACATGTGCAGTGTGTAACAGCACTGAGTCATAGCCTGCCACAATAACCTTGACTTTGATAACATCAATGCACCATTTTTATTCAAACAATGCCTCAACAAGGCAGAGACCAGGAAAGACTTCATGAGAGCAGAAACAGTAGCCCAGTTTAATCTTAGTGAAGCTAATGGCACCTTTGGCCATCAGCAACATGGGTTTGAATGTTATTCCACAAAAAGAACTTACATTTCCAATAGTTAATAGGATGTACATAAAGTGTACCCAGTGCCTTAGATAGGGAAATGTTTCTTTTGTGATTAAGTACAAAATAAAATGATGAGATAAATAAATTAATCTGGCCAAACATTCGATGCCTACATTGAAGATACCTATTTCCACATACACATTTTGTTTGGACACTCACACCTTAAAGTAATTGTTAATATGATAATAGCATAACAACACTAACATAACATAATAAAAATACAAAAAAAAGTATGTGATATAAACTTCAAAAGTCAAAGACAAATGTATCTGCTTTACCAGTGTGTGTGGCTACCTGAGTAACATGGCATTCTCTATCTGTCTCTTTCACTCATTCACACAATCGCTCTCTCACCCTTCTTTCAAACTCTTATCTTAAGAGCCTCTCGATGCTACTTACAAAAAGATCTTTTATCTTCTCAGTGTGACAAACGACATTTGACACTGAAAAGTAGAAGACACACACAAACCTGCAGTCTCTCTACATGGTTGCTTGGGTCAACTCACTGACAATACTATTGAAGAGTAGTCCGGCACAAAACGACATGGTTTTCTATACAGAGTAGAAGCATATAACAGTTCAATACTACTTTCTACAAAATAAAACACTATCTGCCCTTTTTTTTTTATTTTAAACATCAATGCACCGCAAGGTATAAAAGTAAAGTCAAGTCTTTCAGATCCCTGCCTCTGGAACCACATGCGCCTGAATTAACTGAAGAATCACACCAGACCGATTTGTCAGATTTAGCCCATACTTGTGGCTCAGTGTCTGTATTCCCATTTTCACTAAGTCATTGATTAGAAAAGAATGCTTATGATATCACTGTGTGCACACTGTGTAAAAATAAACATGTTGGACAAAAATCTTTCTTTAAATTTAAAAGGTGAAATAGGATAATAATCCTTGCTAATCAAAACCAACAAAGACAAGAGGCAAAATCCTCCACCACCAATTTCAAAAGAAGCGATTACTGTGCAACATAAAATAATTTTAAAATAAAAAAAATAAAATAATAGTTTTTAAAGTCCTGGTTCTATAAATGTGAGTGATGCACAAATAGTTTCTTCTTCTTAACCTAGAACACCATTTGTAGGATAGTTGTGGTTGCACAACGCAAACAGTGCTACTCACATGCATAACCTGTGCATAGCTGAATTGTGATACACTTACTGACATTTACTCATATTGAATACGCAGGTCGACAATCAAACACAAAAATCTCCTCTACAGAGATGCACGCAGGAGTCCCGTGAAAGAGCTTTCAGTTTGACCTTCATCACAACAGTACAGAAAGATAGCATGCATTACCTTAGACACATGTGGACATGTAGTGTACTTACTTGCATGTATGAATGTGTAAACTATGCTATTTTTGATGTGTGTCCTGGAGTACGGCAAAGAATGGCACAGTTCATCCACACATAAACACGTGTGCAGCGCGAATACAAACAGGCTGATAATCCAATGTGACCATGGGTGATTTTTTTTTTTTTTTCTTGTCCGTTTTCTGGATGTGCCAGTGCTTCTTTTCTCTTCCTTGTTCTGTTTCCTCACTGTGTTGTTGCTGCAGTCTCAGCTTTTCCCCAAGCTCAGTAATAACGTGCGTGCCAACGTGTGTGCGAAAGACAGTGAGAGGGGAAAGAGGGGAGGGTGTGGAGGGGTAAAGAGGGATTTGGTGAAAGAGAGGGGGGGTAAAAAAAAAAAGACAGATGGAATCATGGAGCGACAGAGGTATGAAAGCAAAAGGAGGACTTGCAAAAATGTGATGTATTAAATACATAGAGGGACTGATGGTTATGAAAAGAAAATGCAACTAATTCTCTGGAGAGCAAAACAGCCGGTGTCTTTTCTCTCTCTTTTTCTCTCTCTCCCCCCTTTTCTTCCTGTACATGCTATTTTTAGAAGTTGCTCTGTCACAAATCAAAGCACTGTATCAAAACCTCTCAAAGAGCAGGATGTTAAGGGCCATGTCTTTCGCACTTCATAAATCCCACACACACAAACAACACTGTCCGTTACAATGACCATGTGTCTGCATCTGACCTGAAGGGGGTAATGCAAGCTATTCATCAGGCCTTATCTAATCATATCGTGTGCTAATAGGTAATGGGCTTTCAAATAGCTATTTTAAACATTGTCATTTGCACTGCCCAGACTGCTGTCTCCCTCACCGTCTGTGGCTGAAGGTATTCTCGAGGAAATGTGCAAATTATGCATAAAGTAAGACAGACATTTGAAAAGTAGAACATCAACTTTCAATGTCCTCCTGCCAACTGGTAGCAGAATGATTTTAAACTTATCAATCTCACTGCTGTCATCAAATAGTTGTACTAGTCAAAACTGTCCTTGTTTCAAAAAAGACCCCCGTTATTTGAAAATTAAACTAATAACCAAGCTCTATTGCATGATCAGTGGAGCAAACATTTTTAGAGTAAAAAACGTGCGTAATTAATATTGCGAGTGAATGGATTTCATGCTCTGCTGCACCTTCTTAGGATTGAGTCTGCAAGGCTTTTATATATACTCCTGTGCAGATGCATAATTGCCATTATATAACATGGTTATGAATAGTTAAAGGTGAGCTAAAATAAAGTCAAACACCACTCCATCAAAGAAAATTCATTAATGTTTAACGGGAGACAGGAGAATGAATCGTACACTACAAGCCACATAAATAACATTGCTGAGCTGTGTGTGTGAGTGTGTGTGTGTAACTGATGCAGACATGGAGTGGTAGATAATAGGGGGAAACAATAGTGTGAAATATAGGCAGACAGTGAAGGTGAAAGATGGTATATTTGCACTTGATGGCTACATTTAAATTCACATGAACCCTTAAAAAAGTAAAGAGCAGAGAAGAGGGAGAAGGATAGGAGAAGAGAGAAAGGTGACAAATGACCACAGAGATGATACACTCTCTAGTTAAGAGGGGTAAAAAACAACAGAGAGAGGGAAACAGGAAAACAAACTTAAAATGGGAAAGACATAAAACATTTGAGGCCTCAACATACAATGATATAAAATTGGGAGATTAAATCAGGAAAAAATACTGACATCCACATCGTTCATCATTTAGTCACAAACAAACTGTAGCAGCCACTGGACAGCTGTCACAGATAATGAAAACATGGCAACACTGCAGAAACTGCAGGTGTAGCACCGAAGAGCAGATTTTTATAAGAATATGTACACCAATTCAAATCTTCAATCTTAAACTAAAGAGTGAGCCATTCTTATACATTTGGGGTGAAATACCAAATGTTAGCAAATATGTTACCACTGCCTCACCTGAAGAAAATTGTACCAACAATGATCTGCATTTTAGTGTTATAAACAGATTATCAGAAGCAGCAGATTACTTTTTAGAAATATAAAACATAAAAAAAAGAGGTAGTAATAAATTCATTGCGACTTTACTATGTTTCAACAAGGTTCTTTATATCTGCTCCATTTGAACCAGTTCTAAAATTGAATGTCGCACTTTGAAACACACGTCCCAAATTTAACTTGTGGTGTGCCGCTTATGTGTCATGAGTGTGTGTGCACGTGTGTACATGTGCAGGCACGTGTGTGGAGAAAAGAGATGAGCAAAGACAGGACAAATGGAAGTCATCCTTATCTAATTAGAGACAATGAAGGGGAAAGTGTGTCTGTTGCAGCGAAAACAATGGCAAGAGAAATATTAGTCACATGAACAGATGATGTATTTATGACATATTTTATTTTACTTTTATATACTTTAGATTTATGACCTTTAAATTGTTATGTTTAGTAAATGTCATCCCTAAAGATAATGAATGAACGTTGATAGTCCTTCATGATCTTGTTTTCAGATAGTATGCGTCAAAATTCCTGCCTCAGTCTTATTTGGCTTACTTGACTTTCTGCTCAACTTACATGTAAATGTACATCTTCAATGTTTTGTTGAAACTTTCTCAAGGAACTTCTGAGCACTGACAATACTGCTGCTACTGTGTTTATCAATGTCTAAGGTGTAACACACACCATTGAGGTGTCACGGACGTCAGATGCCTGCACATAGAATGCGTCATACATATTGAAGATGCAGACAAGGTACATTAACCAGGATGTGCCGACCATGGGGGTGAAGGTGGTAACTGCTGTTTTATTGCAGAGTTGACATGCAATAGTGGGAAATACAGTAGGATGGTGGCAGATCCTGACAGCCTGATGCTGTTGAGACACTGTTGTTGTGTATGTCTTTCAAGACAAAATTAAAAATTGGGGGAAAATTATTTAGTTCTCTGATAAATATATGAATACACATAAACAAATCTCAGCAGACATGGTACAGTCAGCGTATTTTCTGTTTGTTATTTTGTGTAACTGCTTGAAATGCAGCGTGTTCTACTAGTGTGATATGCAGCTCAAAAGATGCATATTCACTGACACTTCCTATCTGCCCAAAGCTTCATGTTTCATGTATCATTGATCGCATGCATATTTATTTGCATTAGGCAGACAGACATAGTAGAACAGGAAAAAAAGAGGAAAGGAAAGAGCAACACCTTCTTTACTTTATAAATAAACTGTTTGGCGAGTAAATAGACTAAGAGATAGGGAATGTGAGAGGGTCACAATGCGTCACTGCTTCCTCCAACCTAAATTCTGTATTATAACCACTTCAGCAGCTAAAACAGATTCTCATAAATGTGAAATGAGCAGCTAGAGAACAGAACAAGCTGGTTTCAAGCCTCAAAAGACACACTTTGTTCATTAGCAGCAGCCATTTTTATACACTGATCATATGAGCCTATGTGCTAACGTAGAAAATTTATGTGACTTTTACTGCAGATAATTCGTTTTGCTCTTCTGACGCAGAGAAGGAGTGGCAGCATTGCTCATCAAAAGCTAACTGTGTGTGATGAAGTACGGATGTCGTTTTCAAAATGGCCAGTCCTGCTTAAATTCCCATTTGAGGGCGTGTGTGTGTGTGTGTGTGTGTGTGTGTGTGTGTGTGTGTGTTTGTGCAGCTGAACAAATTTATTTTTCCAGCAGCTTAGTGGCTAATGCTGCCCAGGCAAGAATGCACCGGAAGCTTTCCAAGGAAGGAGCTCAGAGACTTTTAATGGCTGTGGGATCACCAAAGCATAAGCCTAAGTCTTTGTTTCTGTATATGAATACTGAGTCAAATACTAATGTCTAAACAAATATAGTATGAGTTTATATAACGTATACTGAAGATGTTAGATGTATTTATGTAAGAATGAATGAGTAATTTAAGGGAAGTTGTTTACAATTACCCATCAAGTCTTGACAGTGAAGTGGCCCAAGAATGTTTTTCTATACTGGAGAAAAACACTTGTTTGACTTTGACTTGAAATCATAATACTTCAACCTGAATAAATCTGAAGTTTAAAGATGATGTAAAATCTAAAAATAATGCTAAATGCAACCACATATGTAATATACCATACAATATAATCTAATCTCTTGGGGTCACTTTGCTGCAAGTAATTTTCTAGTTTCTATAACTTCATGTTAGCCTATTCATTCTTTTTTTCTGTTATGGTATGGGGCTGACAAACTGAAACAGAGACATCTGTTATTCACGCTGAGATTAGTCATCATAAAAATTTGCCCCAAATCCTCTGTATAACATCTGTTGACTTTTAATGAAGTTCCACACAAAACAGAACTGGCAAATTCTCATCATGCCAAACTCTCAGAGGGACTGGAGGATTAGAGAATCTCCTAGTGAAAAGGACGCATGTCCAAATTTTTCCAAAGGAAAGAATTCAAAGTGTTTAGGGACCGGAGGAAGTGGGGCAGCTGCTGACATCAACATTGTAACCCCATTTGCTGGGAAAACATGAATGAATAAAGTAAAGTGAGAAGATACTGTATGTACAATGGATGTGATTTCAGCAGTATGCATTTCCCTTTTGGAGTGGATTCTGTGCTCTCTGCACACTTGAACATAACTCTTAAGTAAAGTGCATGCTTCAGCTGAGTGTGGATTTACTCAGCTTTGTGAATGAGGGACAAATGCAGTTTCTGACACCAGGGAAATGTGTGATTCAATGGGTAATTTTTCGAAAGCTCCTTTTCTACAGTTCTTACTCACTGGCAGGAATACACGCTGTGCATCAAAGATACACATTTACAAAGTAAAAACCAAGAATCGAACCACAAATCATGAGGTTCGCAGTTGACTGCCTTACAAACCAATCTACGGTCGCTCTTATGTCCATGGATCTGATCTACGTGGGTCTCTATAAGCCCATGTATACAACTGGAGTGTGTATTATGCCAATATGAAATTACCTAAACACTATTTCCCAACATGTTAAGTAAAATGCACATGGGAGTTTGTTTTTTTTAAACACAAGGGATACTACAAAGGCATTCTCCTCCTTTCACTTGACAAAGCTGATTTGCGCATAATTAAACACATTTGGAATTGACTGAATACAAACTATTTGCCTCTAAGGTACTCTGGAGAAATGCAATCAAAAGTGAACTAATTTGTCTAGATGTAAAATGTTATGATTAAGCATGTATTCCTTTGCCTTCAGGATACCATTCACATTTTCATTTACTGTAATAAGAGATTACAGTAGAATGTCCTAATAACCACACAGTGAAAGTATACAGGAATAATTCCACAGAGCAGGACATGCATGCTTGTATGTATACCTTCACAAATACTGTATCATCAGCTTTTATTTATGATAAACTTTCATTTCCATAAACACATACATGAATACATACACACATACATACAACTATATGTGTGATTTTTGTGTTACTGAAACCATGCCTGCCAAATGAATGCCACATGAACATGACGTGCATCCACACTACAACTGTAATACAATTTGTTTTTGGAAGGATGTCTCTCCACACTGAAACTACTGTATAGAAAAATTGGTAAATCTGTTAGTTGGGGACAGTGGGTCTGTTGGTAGGGCAGTCGTCTACAAACCCCAGGGTTGGTGTCAATAAATCCACTAAAATATTTTATTATCACACCCCTGCATAACAAAATAAAATAAACCATTACATAAGCTAATGACAGCAGGAGTGTGTTACACTGTGAGCTGTAATGGCATTTAAATACATTCTTTCAATTCAGTATTAGAGTTTATAAAAGAACTTAAGCTTTAAGATTCATCAGTAATTAGAATTTACATTATTTTTATCATGTCAGCCAAAGAAAATAATCTGCAAGGATAATTGCATAATACTAAAAATGAAAAATGTAATAAAATAATGAGAGTTTCTTTACCATGTCTATACTGATCAATACACTAGTGAAAGCTAGATAAATGGCATTGGCTTACATGACTTAGCATGCTTGCCACGCTGCTTTGTTATTGAACATATTGATCACTGCAGTGTGTGTAAATGTGTTTGTTCATGCAACTAACTGAATCTAATCATGGGAGGAAACAGAGATGGAAAGCAATGTGCACAATTCCCATTGTGTTTCATTGGAATGTTATAATTTGCATATATATCCTTGCAGAAATACACTGAAGCAGTAAAATATTCTTCTAAAAGTTCACTCTAAAGTAGTTCAGACACTGGAGCATATACAAACACAGAACAAGTTCTGGGTCATTCACATTTCTGGGTAATAAGGTCTCATCCCGAATCATTTCAGATGAACCATATGAGCACAAATACACACACATAAATACACACGCATGCAGAGAGAGAAAGGGGTGAAAGACTGTCGGCTTGTCCCTGTCTCTTTCTCTCTTTCATGTGCTGATGAAATGAAGTCCTAATGTACAGAAGGTGTGCCATCGAAACACGTGATTATTTATTCCTTTTAATCACCTTTCAGCTGAACTTAAACAAACTGGGATAAACTGGGCTGCCTTGGCTGTTTTATAAAAAAATGAAAGAAGCAGGAAGGGGAAAAAAACATCAGGAATGAAAGAAGCAATAAATGGGAATGGTGTTCAAATAAATGGTCACACATTATCTCTACAAGAAATTCTATTAACCATTAACACCTCTAAATACTGTTCCATATGAGATTCATCCATTTAGACCAATGTTTTGCCAAACTGGCCCTCGTTTGCACAGCTTTTTTTTAAACAATTTTCTCAAATAGTGATTAAATTCCATAATAAAATAATATACATTAAAGTAAATTTCTCTAGGTCATGCTTGAAATTACTGAATTGGGCCACAATCATCTCACTCACAGCTGCCCCAGCAGGTACCTTCTTAATCAGGGTGGTTGAAGCCCAGTGACTACTTAAAAATCTGTTGCAGTGCACCCTTAACAGCACCATATGCTACCACTGAGGAACACTGGAAGCAGAGGGTTGGATTCTTTCACCAGATATTGAGTGCACAACAAAACGTTCCTCATATGTTTGGATTTTATAAAGCTCAGCAAAAAAACCCAGTTTGTGCTACCTGCACAGCACTAAACAACAGACACATAGTTAGCGGCAAGATGACATAGTGGTGAACATAGTGAAACATTCAGCAGCTAAAGAGACAGCTATTTTCCTCAGAAGTTAATGGAGACCAAAAACAGAATTATACAGTACAGAGTCAGTACTGGACATTTGTTAGGTATTCCTCCAAATTAATCCTGCTAGATGTTTAAATACACACACTTCAGCCATACCAATTTACAGTACAAAGAGATAACTTGTCAGTTTTATCTTCAAAACTTGTTCATACTGCAAGTGGCAAAAGTATATTAATATTAAATTATGTTAAAGAACTTAAAAAACTGACATTTGTTTTCAACAAAAAATGTAAAAAATGTAGCAGCACTAGCAGTAAAGCAAGTGACATCCTCAGTAATTTGTAATGCAATGAACAGGCAAAACAAAACAAGTGAAATTCTGCGGAAAGTAAGCGGGATTATGAGTTTTTATCTTAATATGTAGTTTTTATGTATCTCCACTGTCAAGACACCACAGGTAAATTGGCACACTAAGAAAATACACATGACACTAAGGATACAGGACTCTGTCAAGAGGTTAGTATTTCAAGTGATCACAACAAATACAATTTATCACTGCTGGCAACACTGTATTAATCTGTAAAGGCAAAGTTTCACTAATAAATGCCTTCTGTATTATTTTACCACAATTGCACAGAGCCAAGCAGAGGCTAAACTGCACTGTTGACAGTCCACTAAAGCAGAGCAACAATTCAAATGCAGCATCAAAGTTGCCCAAAGAAATGTAAAGACCTAAAGTGAAGTACCATAATGATGGTAGTGCTAGCTGCAGCAAAGTGTTATACGTTGACTGACTGAGTGTGTACGTATGGTTGAGTGTGTGTGGTGTTCACATGGCATCTGTGACGGGGGTATGCACAAATATATGCATTCCCATGTGTTCATGTGTGTACTGATTCATCTTTGGCCTCACTCAAAATTAGAAATACTCCTAGATGTGCGTGTGTCTGTGTACCTTACCTGGTCAAAATGTGGAACAGCAGGCTCCCTCCTGTGAAGCTGGAGCTGCTTGTCAATGTTGTCCTTCAGGCACTGACACACGCGGCGCTTCTGGTCTGCTGAATAGGCTTCCAGGCTGAGCAGGCAGTCACACTTCTAGAGACAGAGAGGCAGAAAGAGAAAGAGAGAGAGAGAGAAGCCAGAGGGGTGGAGAAAAGGACAGCAGGCAATTAGGCGTCTACTGTCAAAAAAATAAAGAAGTGTTTGCTTATACTTGGATAGTGAACAGGTTCATGATGGATAGAACATTAGGGGAAATGTATTACAACACAAAGTATGAATAAAACAAATGAATGAGTATGGGTTGGTTGTAATATGGGTTCTTTAATAAGACCTTAAAACGAGAGCTACCTGTGTTTACACGTGTCTGTGTGCGCGTGTAATGAAAGAGAGTGCCTTCAAAGATAATAATGACAAAAGATTTTAATCCTTCACATATCATCAAGGCATCAGAGGTGTTACACTCTTACATATGTATATGAGCTTGTCCGTGTGTGTGTGTGTGTGTGTGTGTGTGTGTGTCCAACAGAAAATATAAACACAGTATCTATTATTGACACTACAACTTACGACTATAGTATGTGTTGTCATCGCCTGCATGTTTTATCTAAGACTTTTCTTTTTGCTCATTCGGTTGTCGTTGGAACTTTGTTTTCATGACACCACAGACTGTAAAGCGGCACAGCCCTGTGGGTAGCAAAACCGTTGCATTAGTGAAATTGGATAATAGCCCGTATTGACTTTAGGCAGAATTTGATATGCTGACAAAATGACCGTGTGACCAATGGCAAGATGGTTCTCCTGAAAGAGCACAAACCAATACACTTTTACTGAGAAATACATGAAAATAAATATGTGATCGTTAAGTTAGTTAAGTAAATTGAAGCAGGAAATAGATGTACCATTTTGTTGTTTCTTTATTTGAAAATTTGTGTCATTTTGCTTATTCTGTCTTTTCTTTCATTATGTTGTTTTGTTTGTTCTGTTTTGGGGGTTTTTTTCTTTTCTTTTTTGTAAATTGAAAGAGACTATTTTTTTAGAGTAAGTGATATATAATATGAAAGGGGTAGGGCCAAATAAGTTTATACTTCTGCCTACTCCTTTTCAAACTGAAGAATGAAATTGTGTATGTTATCATGGTGAATGTGCATATATGTTTGAAATAAACTACACTACTACTACTAAGTTTGCTGGTTGGCAGAGATTGATGAACTGGTTTTTAACATAACAGGACATAAAAGGAAATACCCCTCGACTGAATCTCCAGGACATCCAGAATCTGTGTTTAATGGATTAATGGTCATGTTAGTTACGATTCCAGCAATTTGATAAAAGACAGGTTGTGTAAGAAATTATTCTTTGCTATAATACATGAAACTCATTTATGTCAATTTTTAGTTCCAAATCCTAATTTGGAAACAGCTATCGAGCAGACCTCTTAAAGTTTAAGGAAGAGAGTTAATGGGAGTATAATATCTAGGATAAGAACACTCCGTGCCAGTTAATGTTCAAGTCTGGAGTTGTGTCTGTGCTGAAGTATTTAAGAGCTGAATGAAAACAAGTTTACTTCCAGTGGTGCAAATGTTTTAATCTGTTGCTGCAATTGTTCTTAAAATGATTGAATTGTTGCAAATGCAAAGTTTTAATAAAATAAAATGTGTTGAATAAAGGGCACAGTTTTGTATTAATGTGAAGTATTAAATATATGAGGAGGATGAACAGAATATTTTTTGCAGAAACATTCAGGAAACAAAAACACAGGAAATCGAGGCAAAATAGCAACCATGGATTACAGTAAGGCAAAAATCTTTTTTTTCAAGTCAGAAGGATAGAGAAATAAAGAGACAAACAAGAAAGTGAAGCAGGTTAGATAACAAAAGCATTTATGAAATTGTGCCAGACTGTTTTCAATTGCACAAGATGATGAAATAGGGACTTTTTCAGAGCAGATGGAAATCAATGTTGATGTTCTTTGATATCCATCATTTGGACTGAATGTGAGTCTATAATGGTGCAGTAGAGGCCATAATAATCAGAACGCATGCACATGCACACACGCACACACACACACTCATACATTTTCTTCAATGTAAACAACTAGCTCCTGGGCAAAATCTTCTATTACTGCCGTGAGTGAAATCTCATAATTCTATCTAAGGTTATTTTTTGATATTCTACAAGTCAGGGAAGGTCAGCAAAAACAGAAACTCAAAATCCACTCCGTGAGGAGGAAAGGACATAACAGAGATGGAAATAATCCTGGATCCACTGGTTCCCGAAAAATCTGCCCTTAGATTACTGCTTGTTTAGATTTTAAGGCTAGGATGTGTTTCTAACTGCCTTCAAATGTTCTGCATAATCTTTGTGATTTAGGTGCATCACATCACCTATTAGATTCTGACTGTAGCCACATATTTACAAGATATAATCATTGATAAAATTTAAAACAATGAGGAGCCAGCTGGGCCACTCTGCTTTGTGAGCCATAGCAAAGTCAGGAGCACAAGCCTCCGAGCTGCACGAGGGCTTACATTCCTAATCTGTCAAAGAGAGGAAGTGTGTATGTTTACATAGTCTTAGTGTGTAAATATGAAGCACAGAGTGCATACTATACTGTAAACCACTTACTGACATCATGCACACTTTGTCTTGAGTAAAAAGAGAAAAGAGGATACGACAGATAATGACTAATGTAGAATAGCATAGAGGTCACTGTTATTGTGAGCAATACAGTACACAGTACACACAAATCTTAAAATGAACCATGCTCTGCTAATGGAATACTAATGATGATTTATTTGTCTCAGTTATCATTTTCCATTTCTCTTATTTACATTTTGTTTCACATATTGGGCTGTTTAACTGTGCATTATTGAATCTATTTTCCCAACAGTGACTTACATGTCATTGCATTACATCAGTTAAAATAATCAGTCATGCCAGCAAATTAATAACCGATTAACAGATGGTCACAGACCACATATTTTAGGCAGGAATCACCTGGGGCCAGATGGCGTTCTCAACGATGTTGGCACCAGCGAACAGCTGTCTCTTAGCTGAAATCAGATTTATTTGGTACTTCAGTCTTATGATGCATACAGAAGATTTGTTTCTCAATTAGGGCTAAAGTAACTTTTAAAGCACAAATTACCTTCATCATTGGGATTGTTTTGAGTTTGAGGAGAATTCACTGGAATCTCCCAGATGCAGTGGAAGCTGATTTTCATGTTAATGTAATTTTGCTTCTTGGCATTAAACAGAATCTGGTCAATGAGAAATACTAAGTTACCTTTTAAAGACAAACTGTAATCTGTCATTCTCAGTAGCCAAGTCAGGTTATTAATGAAGACCTTATTATTTGCATAATAGAGTGACTACTTATCTTATTCAGCAAAATGATTACCTAAAGAACTGGACTAGCTAAAATACCTAATGTTTCCTTTACTCCAGCTCCTACTTGAGTTCAACCATTTTTATAAATCCACCCGTCCAAGAGATAAACATGAGAGCTAATGATACAAAATTCAATGAATGGCCACTGGCCTGCCATGAAGTGGCTAAAAATACAGGCAGCATTTCCCCTTAATCAGATTGATTAAATTGCTCCCTGGTTGAAGCCCTCCCCCGAGCCATCTGGCAGATGAGTTTTCAGTGTGTCACAGGACTGCTGTCAACACAGCTCACCTAAGCTACTTTTGCACAGGTTAGCATGGTTTCAGTGACATCTAATGCACATAATATTATTCACACGTTCAGATATCTCTTTTGTAATGTAATGTAATTATAATGTTTTGCTTTCATGTGCAAAAATCACATTCATAGCATATTAGGAATGTGTAAATGATTAGTTCAACATTTTGATAAATATGTTTATTGACTGCTTTGTTGTCACCATGAGGTTGCCAAGGAACCAGTGGAAATCATTGTTTCTGCCAGAAAAAATATTCCAGTACCTAATAGTCCTTAAAAACACAAAAAAATAAATCCCTCAACCTGCTGACCCTCCTGGCCACAGATCCTGCATGCTCCAATCCTACTCTAGCTCAAACTCAGCTTCAGTCTATACCTGTAATGCATTCACCTGTTACTGATGTTAAAACTACAACGTGCAACCAACTAGGATGAGACTCAAAATCAATCAACCCACTCTGCTCCTTCCAGCTCTCCCTCTCTCTGCTCTGTTGTGCTCTGCTACACTCAGCTAGACTCTGCCCACCGCTTCAGGGTGTTGTTATGAAATTGCAATGATAGAGAATGCTACAAAACTTAGTAATGGAGTAGCATGTTATCTGAACTTGATTCTGTCTTAAGTTTTATTCAAGTAGTCCGTGTACACATTAGAAGTAAAAATGGCTGAGCTCTAACAGTAGATAGTGATAAGGAAGTGGAGTCTTCTCAATCCAACATGCACACCACATAAGATAGGTGCACTAAAATGACTATACATGTCCTCAATGTGGCAATGCTAATCTCTACAAGGTAGTAAAATAGCTCTAAATGAAGACATAATGCAACGAATTGCACATTCTATTAGAGAATAACGATAATGTTTTGTTTTTGTAATATTGTACATTTCTAAAATTGCTTTTCAGATTTTTGCTGGAAAACACAGCAGCAGTAAAATATAAAATGTAAAGTTCCTATTACATCAAGTGTCCCAGGTCCCTATATACTTTACTGTTACATTAAGCAGCCTCATACTGTTTTAGTCATACACTAGCACTTAACAGAGTATAGCAACTTGTCATTCCATCACAACTGAGGCAGCTTCAAAACAAACTATCAGCACGTCATTGTTCATATTGTTACTTAATCAAGAGCATGGTAGCATAACCATTATTCCTGTTTGTAAGACCTTTTCGTCTTTCCAATTTCTCGGCTAGGGTTTCAATTCTAAGCACTGAGGCTCTGTAACTGTAGCATTTAATGGGTGTATAGCTTCCAATTAAGTGATGCGTAAACAAGAGCTAATGATGCTAAAGCAGCTAGCTGGTGAGGATATACTCAGTACAGTATATCCTCACTAATGTCAGTGGATGTGGAAGCCACTTACACTGTCTTTTCCTGTTATTTTCAGTATTTTCTACTTATTTTTATTACTTTTACTTTCTTTATAGCCATGTTAGTTGCATGGCTCTAGGGGTGGCAATGTCTATCTGTCCCCTGGACCAGACTGAAATATTTCCAGTAACCACTGAATCAATTACCATAGGATTTTCAACGAATATTCATGGCCCCTAGAGGATGAAGTCTAGCGATTTTGGTGATTTCCAAATTTTTCTCTAGTACCCCTATTAGGTTGAGTGTCATAACATTTTTGATACCCTGAACACCACCAACAGGTTGTGGTGTTCACTTAAATGAAGATGGTGAACATGGTAAACATTGTATTTGCTAAACATCAGCATGTTAGCATTGTTGCTGTGAACATATTACCTCTAGTCTTGCTCTTCCTATATGGAAATGTCTCTTAAAGCAAGAGACTACACCTGGCTACAAAAGGTCTAGTGAAATAAGGTAATGGAATTGAATCTGACTTGACTCATAACTGTGCTATATAGACCTGGAAGTCTATATAATGAAAAGTCAGTGACTGTTTATGACGTTAAAACAACACTTGTACAACATAGTACAATCATTACGTTAAAAACCCTGAGATCACCATACATGTGATCTCAAAGTTAGCAAGCTCTGACACCACCTTCTTGAGATTCAGTTCTATTAATAAAATCTCTTCACTGATATATAAAATATTATGAACCGGAACATAATTCATTCAGTAATTTTGTTTCCTATAACATCCATCCATCCATTTTCTTAACCGCTTGTCCTCGTAAGGGTCACGGGGGGTGCTGGAGCCTATCCCAGCTGTC